>LFZO01000564.1:0-28256 GCA_001578225.1 Pseudocercospora musae
TAGCTTTATCCTACTTAGGTCTCTCCTTCTACTTCTCTAGCTACTATCGGAATATAGTTTACTTAGCTCTTTTCTTCTTTCTTAAGGCTTATTTAGTCTTAGATATTTGTAAGACTCGCTTTATATCTACTATAGTCTTTCTATATATAGAATACGCCTCTTTTGTCTTACGACGCTTTAGGCTCGGTACGCGATTATTAGGTTTATTATCCTCGTCGTAGATGCGGTTACTAAGCTCGTAGTCGCCTTAATATAGTTACTAAGTACTACTACGGATAGTAGGTTAAGCTATACGCTTATCGCGAGCCATCTTGCGTAGTTATTATAGGATGTTAATATCGAAGTTTTCGTAAGGTAAGAATTAGCAATATAGCTTAGAAATTTATAACGTAACCTACCTAAGGTTTCTACGGTAATAGCGACCTAGGCGATACGTAGATACTATAGGACGAGTACTAAGTAGTACAAAAGTAAAGCTTCCTTTATATAGCTAGTAGTATAGCCGGTCTTTTAAGTAACGCTTATAGAACCCGGAAAAAGTCTAGGTTCTAACCTGAAATTAGTATAGGTCCTAGAACCCGAACCTAAACCAATCGTCCGGTTCCCGCTAAGAAACCGAACCCGGACCCAATTTCTCGGGTTATACCTAATCTACTAGGACGTCTAGAAATAACTACTTTATCCTTAAGGACTACGATAATAGTAGTATACATAAATAACAATATTCTCTATCTCGATATTTCGCAATTTCCGCCTTTCTAATATTTCTATTTTTCGCTATAAACCTATTGAATTTTTGGGTTTGAACCCGGACAAAGTTCCGGTTCCCTAAGATTAGACCTAGACAATCGGGTTGGGTTCGGTTTTAAACCCGAACCTAACCCGAACTAACCTACTAGGACGTCTAAGTATTAAAGTTAAAGAGGTAGATCTACGCGACCTATCTAGCTATTACTAAGCTTTATTAAGCTAAAGAGGGCTAATAGAATTAAATAGATTATAAAGTATAATAAAGATATAAGGAATAGTAGAGGCTAAAGTAGGAATAGTAAGTATATATTTATTGTTATATTATAGATTAGGCGCTAAACCTAAAAGATATTAGGCTAGAATAGTTACGTAATATTAGTTATATAATCCTAGAAATCCCTAATAGGGAAAGGCTAATCTCCTCTAGAGGACTTATTAGTACCTAACTACTAACTAGGCTATATATTCTAATACTCCTACTTAGACTAGTTACTCTTAAGTCTAGTCTTGCTAAAGATATCTAACCTATATAAATTATTAAGAATTTCTATTAGCTAATAAGATATAGTAGCTCTAGTTTAGTATAGTATATCTAATCTACTAGGTTCCTTATTTAGACAATTACGATAGTATACTAGTCTAATAAATTTAACGAGAAAGAGCGTAGGAATCCTTATAGATAAAGTATACTCGTAAAGCGACTAAGAGAGATAGTATAGTATAGATTAGAATATATTAAACTATAGGTACTATAATAGTCTATTAACTATAATCTCCTTATAGATAGAGTCGATATCTACGACTAATTATAGTTCTATTATAGTCCTTAGTTAAAGTTAGTAAGAGTCTAGTTTACGTTATTCTTTAATATACTAGATATAGCTATTATTAATATCTTTATCCTATACCGCGATCTATATCTAGGTTAATCTACTATACTACTAGGCCTATACTTAAAGTATATAAAGGATAAGCTATTATTCTCGTAGCGATAGTTTAGATTACGCCTTACTTAGTATCTTAAACTATGTAGCTATTATACTATAGATATAACTAACGTAGTAATAATAGATACTTCTATAGCGAGGATTAAGCGGAAGTATAGTAGATAGTATCCTTATAGATCTAGATCCTAAGGAAATACTATAAATTCGTATAGAAACGGCTATATTATATTAGTTACTATACTTCTACTAATAAGACGACTTTTTAGCTACTATAAAGCTATTCGCTATAGTAACTTAAAGCGCTAATGTTACTAGTTCTATAGATACTAAAAGAATACTATAAAGTTAACTTCTATATAGCCTCGCCTTACTTAATTCTACTACTTAAACTATAGTTCTAGTTATCCTTTATACTATACTTATTAGTCGCTATATTACTTAGTAGTATAGTAGTTTATTACTAATTCTTATATTTAACCTATCTTATAGCTATACTATAGTATTTTCGAGATCCGTAATCCTTCTTTATAGTACTCTAAACTTAGTTATATTAACTTTATTTAGTACCTTAATTTCGATAACTAATAGTAGCGATAAGCCCTAATAGTTATACTAATCCTATAGTATAATAACTCGACTAATTAGCGAAATCTATAGTAGTAGTAGTAGAGGTAATAGTAGCGGTAATAAAGAGGATACTATAGTAGACGTATTAATATATCCTTCTTTATCTCTTATAGATAGCTTAATAGTATTAGCGCTAGTTAATAATCTATCTACTTAGTAATCCTTATAGTACTTAGAGTAGTTTAGTTCTACTAATCTATATAATATTGGACCTATCTATAGTTAAGAAGCCTATCTAATAGTACTAAGAAATATCTTATATTTAACTATAATTGTTACTATCTAATAGTCTCTAAGAGTCTATCTACGTAGCGTTAGATTAGCCTTCTATATCAAACTATAGTAAGGGATAATATTAACTTTAATACTACGCTACTATTCTTATATAGTTCCTACGTAAGGATATGTAAGTATAGGGTAAGTTAAGTCCCCTACTAAGCTTAATACAATATTACTTCTACGATTTTTCTTGGCTAATTATTTAGGTCTTAGTATACAACTTAAAAATTGTAGTATATAGTATCTAGATAAGAAGTAGATTAGGGATACCTACTAAGAATACCTAGTACCTAGCCAATCTTACGCATTTATATAATATATTATTATAAATTCTTGTACTACTATACTATTCTATCTACTAGACAAGTAGCTATCTCTATCTATCTTTAAAGGTAAAAGCCCTTAGCCTATAGCCTCTAGTATAAAACCCTTCCTCTCCTTTTTACTATATAGGATTCTATCCCTATCTATTGTATCTAGTTAGGCTATAGGATATAGAGAGGATCTCTATCTCCTTCCTCTTACTAGGCTCCTATTCCTACTTCCTACCTTCCTCCTTCTCTAGTGTCTTCTTTGTAAGAAAGAATTGCTTAAGGAGGCCCTCCTTAATTATCTATCTATTTACTTTATTCAAGCCTTTCTTAGTCTAGGTAATCTCTTACTATAATAACCCTATCCTTTAGAGAAGTTAGTTCCTTATCCTTTATCTCTCTATATAGAATAGTATAATATGTTTAGGTATTTAGGCCCTATATCTATATATATATTATAGTATCTTGCCTAGAACTCTCCTCCTTATTAGATATACATTAAGACTAATATATTTAGTCCTAATTAGGATTACTATTATACCCTACTTCCGTAACTATCCTTAGTATAGTCCCTTGCCTTTTATTCCTTCTTACTAGGCTATAGGGAGCTATTAGCCCTATTAGGATACTTGCCTTCTCCTAACTAAGTTTTCCTATTATATGTTCTACCTCTAGTATATCTACTATAATTTAGGCATTAGTCCTCCCTATTAGATATATTCCTTAGTCTACCTATTAACCTATTCTACTATCTATCTCTACCTTATCTTTAGGTCTTGTACCTAGGGTATATCCCTTCTCCTCCTATATTCTATCTAGACCTTCCTATATCTCTCCTAGATATACTTAGTAGTAGGTTTACTATCTACCTTAGCTAACTATTGCCTTACTATCTCTTATATATATAGGGAGAAGGGAGGGGTTTATATTTCCCTTTAGAGGATCCCTTCTACTATACTTCTATATATCCCTATAAAAAAACATGTCTAACTCCTAGGCGAAGGCGCTAGCGCCTACGAGTATAGGAGACACGAGTATACCTTCCTAGAAACAATACCGTAACGGTAGACCCGAGGAAAGGTAGAGGGAGGGAGGGATCTAGCCTCTACCCTAAAGCTAGACTAAAGGCTAACTAATACCTAAACTAGGCCCTAAAGGCCCGAAAGAATAGCCTAATTAGCTAAAAACGAGTAGAAATATCTAAAAGAATCTACAAACCCTAATAGAAGATATTTAAAAGGTACTAGATACTCCCTAGGCCCTAGATTTCCTCTCCCTCCTCTCCCTCCTCTAGTAGGCCTAGACCTAGCTACTATACTAACTAAAAGACGCCGATACTATAAACACCCTCCGAACCTATCTATAGAGCCTCTAAACTACTACGAAAATACCCGAACCGAGAACATAGGCATAGGCTACCTCCTAAGGCTAGCTAGCTATACTAAGTATATAGAGAATTCCCCTTAAAAGTTATATAATTACAATAAGGGTAGGCTATAAGGAGGAGCAAGAAAAGATAAAAGGCCTTACTAACTAAGAAATACTTTAGGGACTTAAGGACCTAGGGGTAATTACTATTAAGAAACGTAAGAGCGGCGATATACGAGTATTTGTAGTATCTAAACCTACTAAAGACAAGTTAATAAATAAACTAGGGTAGATATAGAAGACACTCCCTAGCGCTATAGTAAAGGCTCTAATATACTAGGTACTAGTCTATAGCTTTAGGGCCGTAGGATTTAACCCTAAGGACCTAAGCTATATATACAAGATCTAGGAAGAAAACGGAAGACTCTACCTAAATCTTAGGATATCCTAGGTAGCCTAGCTAAAGAGCCGAAAGGCTATAGAAGGCAAGGTACACTCCTCTATTATCCTAAATATATAAAGCGTAGCTTAAGCAAGGGAAATTATATAGAAAGGCCTCGTATCCTAAGGCACTCTCCTTACTATAGAGGAATTCGATCCGAAGCAAAGACCTATATAATGCCTAAAGTATAGACAATTTAGATATATTGTAAAGTACTATAGAGCCGAATAGGTATATAGAAAATACATAGGACTACATAGAACGGATAAATACTAAGGAACAATAAGGAAATGTAGCAACTATTAAGGTATCTCTATAGTATAGTTAGTATTATGTAAGGTAAAATAAGTAGCTATTACGAAAGCAAGAGCGCTTAGAAACTAAGCAATAAAGAGCTAGAACTACCTAACCTACCTAAAAGACCCGAGAGACTTAGAAGGGTAGACAACTATTAGGTCTAAGAGAAAAGTTAGAAGTATAAGCCTAGATCTAGAAGAAACTAAGCAATAAAGAGCTAGAACTACCTAACCTACCTAAAAGACCCGAGAGACTTAGAAGGGTAGACAACTATTAGGTCTAAGAGAAAAGTTAGAAGTATAAGCCTAGATCTAGATATAGACAATAGGTTAAGAAGACTACTAGGGAGACTAATAGGTACAAATTCTATTACCCTAGTAGGTAGATTATAGAATACTAAGATCTTATCTCTATTCCCCCTAGCTATAGGCTAAGAAGGGTAACTAAGCTAAAGCTAGAGCTAGGAAGCGATAGAAGATATATAGGTATACTAGAACGCCTAAGATAAATAGTAGCTAGGGGAAGCTTACTATCCTATAGTACAATACTAACTATAGTGTAGACAAGATCTAAATCCTATTCCTCTAATAGCTAGATCCGAAAGAGTACTAGATAGTAGTAATCTAGGAACTATAGATTAGCCCTAGTAATAGGAATATAGTAGTATACCTAGGGTACTATACTATACTCCTAGGAGTAGTATACCTAAGGGTTACTATATACGTATCTAAGGAAATTAGTATATAAATATAGAATACAAAAGAATACTCGGGAGATATAATTTTAGTTAGACTCCTTATAGGAGGAAGATAGGTTACTATCCTAAACTACTATAACCTATCTAGCCCTACTAGAGACTATGCCCTAGGCACCCTCCTACTAATAGAGGATACAACTTAGGGAAAAGAGGGAGAAGAGATTATCTTACTAGGGGATTTCAACCTATACTACCCTAGGTAGGGAGGCAATAATACCTAGAACTAATATTAGGTAGTAGACTACCTTATTACTATTATAGAAAAGGCTAACCTTAACCTACTACTAGAACCGGGTACGATTACATAGGAGACTCCTAGGAGCTACTAGACCCTAGACCTAGTATTCGGGACTATAGGAATCTAACAAGATATATAGGAATATAGAACGAGGATAGACTTAGAAATAGGATTAGACTATGTACCGATCCAAACTACAATCCTATAGGCCTAGATTAGTACTAGAACTTAGATATAAAGACTATAATAGAAAAAGGTAGACTAGGACAAAATTAGGGCTAAGGTAAAGAAGGAGATATAAGAAATCTCGACTAGAATAATAGATATACTATAATAGCTCGATGCGATAGCCTAAGAGGTCTAAGAGATGCTTACTAAGATAATCTAAGAGGACATCCTAAAGGCTAAACTATCTAAGTATACTAGAATGACCTAGTTAAAGGAATATAGCAAAGTAGTAAAAAAGACAAGATACCTAAAGAGGGAATAGAGCTAAGATAGAATAGAAGGGAACCTAGTAGTATACCTAATAGCCTTATAGGCTAAGGGTAAGTAGATTAGGAAAGACAGAAACCTAGGCTAGAGAGACATAGTTAAAGAAATTACTAAGGACCCGAATAGGATCTAGAAGCTAGCTAGATAGGCTAGGGAAGGGGTAGGATAAAGGTATCCCCTTCTATAGTTCCTAGAGCTTAAGGATAAGGATAGTATAATACAAATAGAGAACTAAGGGAAAGTAGAAGTATTAGCCTAACACTTCTTTCTAGAGCCGAGGGAAGCTAACCTAGAAGATATACAAAATGCATCCTACCTAAGCCTATTCTAGATAGAGGAAGAAGTTAGAATAGGAGAACTCTAGAAAGTACTTAATAGGCTCCCTAAGGGTAAAGCCTTAGGACCTAACTAGATTATTAACCTAATACTTAAGGAATATAGATAGGAACTTAGACCTATGCTATGTAAGCTCTTTATAGTATACCTATAACAAGGATACTACTCTAAACCCTTTAAACACTCTATAATAGTAGTCCTAAAGAAACTATAGAAGCCGGACTATACTAAACTAGGAGTATATAGACCTATAGTACTACTAAACACCCTAGTAAAGATCCTAGAGGCTATCGTTATAGGGAAAATAAGCAAAGAAGTAGAGGTAAGGGACCTCCTTCTATAATCCTAAATAGGAGCTAGACTAGGAAGATCTACTATATTAGCCCTAGAGCTAATAATAGAGTAGGTCTAGATAGTATAGAAAACAGACCTAACAATAGTAGTATTAATACTATACTTAGACATATTAGGAGTATTCGATAATGTGTTATACTAAAGACTAATATATAATATTAGGATAAAAGTATATCTACGATATATTGTACAATTCATCTAGTTATTCCTTTAGGATAGGACTACATGCCTTAGACTTAGAGAATACGTAGATTAGGCAAGACCCTAAACAACTAGAATACTATAAAGGTTAACCCTCTTATTAATTCTATTCCTATTCTTTATATCTATACTCCTCCCTAACCTCGAGGATAAGAGAACTATAGTAATAGGATTTGTAGACGACTCTAATATCCTTATATATAGGAAAACTATAGAAGGAAATTGTAGAAAGCTAGAGATAGTATACGACAAATGTATATAATAGGTAGTAAAGTATAGGGCTACTTTTGTACTATAGAAGTACTAACTAATCTACTTTACTAGGAGTAGAATAAGGCATAACCTATAGGCTATAGTCAATATAATAGGGTTTAAGGATAGACCTACTCTATCTCTTAGATTACTAGGAGTTTAGGTAGATTCGAAACTATAGTAGGGCCTATATATTAAGAAAGTAGTAGAGAAAGGCATGTCCTAGATATTTTTACTCTAAAGGTTATGCAAATCTATATAGGGAGCATTATTCTAAAAGGCAAAATACCTATATACTACTATAGTAAGGCCTACCATAACATATAGAGCCAAAGTCTAGATTATACTAGAAGGACTGCCTAGACATAGAAAAGGGGCTGCCCTAGGGCTAGAAAGGGCCTAAAACTAGGTACTAAGGTATATTATAGGAGTATATAAGAGTATAGTAGAGGGGGTCCTCTAAAGGGAAGTATAGATCCTACCTATCTCTCTATATATATAAGAGATAGTAATATAATAGTTAGTTAAGATAAAGGACAAACCGGCTACTAAGTATACCTAGGAGAGGTGTAAGAAGGTCTAGAGGGAATGTAGGAGGAATAGGGGCATAGCCTAAGTACAAGACCTAAAGACAAGGTAGAGCTAGCTAGTAGAATAGGTTAATAGATAGACTAGGGAATACATCTAATAGGGAGGAGTAATGCCTAAGCATTAGTAGATATACTAGAGATAGAACATATAATAGGAAAGCTAAGTTAGGAAGAGGTAGGCATCCTAATAGGGCTAACAACTCCCTATAGTATAGTAGGAAGGGCTAAAAGATAGGGAAATACACTAAGGATAGATAAGGAAGCAAAGCATAATAGCAACCCTAATTAGGACTAAATACATTAGCCTAAATACATACTTAGTAAGGACGAGGGTTCTAGGTAGGATACTAGAGTATATATATAGATATAGGGCCTAGATACCTAAGTATATTATTTTCTTCTACCTAGAGAGAAAAAGGATAAGGAACTAACTTATCTAGAGGATAGGATTATCGTAGTAGGAGTTTACCTAGACTAAGAGAGGCCTAAACGAAGTAACTAGGTAGATAATCAAGGAGGGTCTCCTAGAATAGTTCTCCCTTGTAAAGGATGAGCTAGAAAAGAAGGAGGAGGAAGGGAGGAAGTAAATAGGAGCCTAGTAAGAGGAAGGAGCTATAGAGATCCTCTCTATATCCTATAGCCTAAACGGATAATAAGGGTAGGGATAGAATCCTACAAAATAGGAAGGAGATAAAGGGTTTTGTACCGGAGGCTATAGGCTAAGGGCTTTTACCTCTAAGAACAAATAGGGATAGCTACTTGTCTAGTAGTTAGAATAGTATAGTAATGCAAGAATTTAATACTACTATATATCCCTATAATATGCCTTAGTGCCTAGTTCTAGATCTTCTCTACTCTTAGAGTAGTCCCTTTACTATATCTAGGTAGTCCTTCTAGTATTATCTAGACTTTAGCCCTATATATTATTATAGGCCTTACTATAGCTATATATAGATATTTAGCCTTCTAGAATAATACTCCCTATATAGATTTATATAGCCTTTAGAGTAAGAGTATTTAGGATATATCTTTCCCTACTACTTTCCTAATATATAGGCTCTATTTTAGTTTCCAATCTACCTATACTCCTAGTAGTCTAAGGAATAGAGCTAGCCTATTCTCGAACCCTAGTATATTAACTATAGCCTATAGGTTGTATCTTATTCTACTCCTAGTAAAGTAGATTAGCTAGTACTTCTATAGTACAAAGGTAGCCCTATGTTTAGCTACCTATTATATATATTTGTTATATACTATCTCTAGTTTCCTATAGTTCCCTTCTATACTTTTCCCATATATAAGGATATTAGAGTTATCTATAGAGCCTATCGCTATCCCTTTGAAAACTCGTAGGTAGACGTAGCTAGAGGATTAGTAGTAGCTACTAGGAAGTCTAATCTAGCTACTCTAGCAAACTAGGTATAGTGTCTAATCTTCTATCTACGCCCTTAGCTATTAGACTCTAGGATCGTCCAATCTCGGTTTCTACCTTACTATTACTTATAATACCTATGTTTATTAGTATAGACTATTATTAGAGCTATTAAGGTATTGTTAATTACTATAGACATTGCGGACCTTCTTAATAACGAGCCGTACGAATATTATAACCTAATTCCTACTACTAGCAACCTATTTAATATATACAATATCGATCTTGATACTATGTTTCTAGATAGCAAAGACGATACAATAGAGGCCGAGTTCTTATCGTCTCGATAGGTACGTAAAGCTATAGCAAAGTCGTCCTTCGAGGCTCGAATCTAGATAGAAGAACCTATAGTAAACTAGCGAGAACCTCCGATAGTAGCTACTTAACTTGCTAGATAGTAGCGTACCTATTATATATCCAAAGACAAGCTAGATATTGTCTAACCTAAAGCTTAGAAACCTAGCTCTTATAGTCTATTAGAGGATATTAAACATAAGAGATAGGTATAGCTACTAATCGAGGAGATATTCGAGGACATAGAAACTAATAACCTTCGTAGTAATCGTAATCCTTAGAGATTGTTAACTTATAACAATAGTAGCTAGCGCTTACTACTAAAGTAGTTTAATCTAATATAGCCGGCTCTTATCTTCTAAATAATAGTATTATATACAAATTGGTATACTAGCTAGAAACCGGAGTTTAAGAAGATTATAAACGATCGCGAAGAGGTCTAGATTACTAGATAGAAATAGAAGCTAGTTACTACTAGAGAGGTACGAGTTTTTATTAGTCTAATAATATATATATTAGCTATACAAATAGACGATAAGATAGATTACTAGTATATAGATAGGTACTAGCCTACTTATAATATCGCTAGATATATAAGTAAAGACTAATTTCGATAAATTAAAGCTACTCTATAATTTAGTTAACCTATTAATAAGAATAGTAGATTTCTATACTAGAAATAGGTTAAGAACTTAGCTAGTATATTAAGGAAGGCCTTTAAGTAGTATATCGTACCTATAACTAGAGTAAGTATAGATAAGGTAATAGTACGCTTTACTCGGCGTTCTATCTACGTTATAATAATAAAGGATAAACCTATAGTAATCGGGTTCTATATTCTCGCTCTTTGCGAAAGAGGATATCTCTTCGACTTCTTATTCTCGTTACTATATAGACAATAGGGATTTAAGGTTATTAATAGCGTTAAAGAGTAGAAAGATCTAATTAAGGTACTAATCTAACTAACTAAAGTAGAGTAGAAGTCGGCTTCGAGAGTAAGGAAGGCTACGTAAACTTAGGCTCGTAATAAAGGTAGAAATAGTAGTATAGATACTAGTAAAAATAGTAACGATAGTCTAGCTAGTAAATAACGTTAGACAAAGAAGATAGGTCGAGTTAATATTATTAGTAAGGATAATAAAATAGAAGAAAGTAAGTAACTACCTAATTCGGTCTCCTCTTATATATAGTATAACTAATCTTAGGATCTAGTAGTAATTAATCTTATTAGCTCTCTAAGCTCGCTTAGCTAGGTAGTTCTTTAGTTATTACTATAGCTCCTATACTTAACTTACTTCTTCTATTATTATATAGATAACTTATTTAATAATATACTACTATTTCGAGTTCTATAATATTATAGAATTGTAGCGATAGGTATAGTACGTACTAACTCTAGATCCTAGCTATAGTAGGACGCTATATTCTAGAAGGTATAGTTCTATAAAGATTACTTAGTAAGCCTAAAGCGGGATTAGTATCTATCTCTAAAAACTATATAGGAAGTAACAGTACTTAATTAGAAATCTATACGTTTCCTATTCGATATACTAATAGTATAATATTAATATAACGTTACTATAATACTATAGTAAGATCTAAACCTTACTTAAGTACTAATAACTAGTTACTAACTATACTAGCAAGTATAGTAGTATAGATACTAGCCTCGAGCTACTAACGGCTTTATTAAGAAATATGTATACCCTTACTAGATTATCTATAACTAACTATATAGTATTCCTATATAGGTAGTACTATATAACGATAAGATAGGTAGAGTCGATATTTACGACTAATTGAGAAGCTATTACATAACCTAACATTGTTCTTTAAAGCTATAGTATCCGCTATTCTACTTCCTACTTAACGCTATAGTTATTAATACCTATATTCTATACCGCGACTTTACGTCTACGAAGAACGAATACCTTAACGATTAGCGTACCTTCCGTATTAGGCTTAGCTAGAGTTTAGTAATAGAAGGTAGCGAGATAATAGAAGTAGAATAGGCTCGAGAATATACTACTACTAGTTTAGTACCTCGTAATAACTATAGCTAATTTATAGCTAGCTTCTTATATAACTAATACTATATATATCCTTCTTACTACTTTTAATAGAAGCGAGGCGACTTAATTAGAGCGTAACTAGGTAGCTTCCGCCTTAGTAAAGATTATACTTATTTTATAGATAATAGACTACTATAGTAATAGCGCTACGATTTATATAACTTTACTAATACTATACTTTAGATTAAGTCGTAGACCTTCTATTATACAAAGCACTATTACAAGGACTATAGACCGAGTTAGGATCTATATAAAGACTACGAAGACGGCTAGTATAACTACGTTAATCTTATAGCCTATCTAGAGCGCTACTACTACCCTATAGACTAACTTCTACTCTACTAGTATCTACTTCTCGTATAGATTACTTATCTTCGGTATATCTCTATATCTATTATAGTCGAAGTACTTCAAGAATATATACAACGCGTCTATATATGTCTCGAGATATAATACTCGCAATCTTAACTATATAAACTTGCGGAAATTAACCCCTTATAGCCTCTTAACTTCTATAAGACTCGGAGGGCTCGAGGCTAAGTCTAGCGTTAATCTAGAGCTCTTAATCTTCTTCTTCGGTAGTATTATAGTACTAGAAAGCGACCTTATTGTCTAGACTCTAGCTAGTAGTAGCGACTCGTTCTTTAGTAGTAAACTAGGTAAGGATTTAGGCTCTATAGTCGTAGTATCTCTATATTCCTTAGTATTTAGTTAGCGACTATTCCTATATAAAATTATATATATAAGCGCTACGTATAGGTATTGTAGCTATTACTAATACTATTCTATAGTACGACTAACGTTCAAATTGCCTTATTTATAGCCCTAAGGGTTACCTTACTAGCGGTCCGGATAGGCTCTCGAATAGGTAGCTACTTAACTATTATCGTTACTACGAGCGAGTTCGCTTAGTAAGTAGTACTAATTATTAATTAGTAGCGGTTCGAGTCTCTACTACATTTGCTAGGCTAATAGAACTATCCGCGATAGAAATAGTAGGTTTAGCGTTAACCTTTACCTACTAGATCTATAAAGGGATAGTTCCCTTATCTTCTAGATTAGGCAGGAGTATAGATACAAAGAATAGGAATAGAATTAGTAAGAGGATTAATCCTTATAGTATACCTATTATCTAGGGCCTTGTCTAGTCTATATATTCTCTAAGTCTAAGGCATATAGTACTATCCTAAAGGAATAACTAAATATATTATATAATCTATTATAGATATACTTTTACCCTAATATTATATATTCGTCGTTAATATAAAATATTGTCGAATATCCCTAATATATCTAGGCATAGCATTAATGCTACTATTATTAGGTCTATTCTCTAGACTATCTTAACCTATTCTATTATTAGCTCTAAGGCTAATATAGTAGATCTTCCTAGTCTTTCCTATCTAGGATTAGGAAAGGAGGTCCCTTTCTTTAGCCTCTTTACTTATCCTCTTTATAATATTCGCCTCTAGAACCTTTACTAAAATATTTAGTAGTACTATAGGTCTATATACTCTTAGCTTAGTATAGTCTAGCTTCTATAGTTTCTTTAGGATAACTATTATAGAGTATATAAAGGATTTAGAGTAGTATCCCTATTATAGGTATAATATAAGAATTAATATAGTAGGGGTCCAAGTTCCTATCTATATTCCTTAAGTAGTAGGTTAATAATCTAGTTAGGTCCTAGAGCTTTACTATTAGGGAGCCTATTAAGTATCTTCTAGAGTTCTCTTAGTATAACTTCTTCTTCTATCTAGAAAGGTCTTAGATAGATTATATCTTATATATCTTCTAAGTTAGCTTTCCTTAGCTCTAGAAAGAAGTATTAGGCTAGTATATCTACCTTTCCTTAGTTCTCTACTTATATTGTACTATTCTTGTCCCTAATCTCTAGGAACTCTAGAAGGGGATTCCTCTAGCCTATCTCCTCCCTAGTCTACCTAGCTAGCTTCTATATCTTCTTAGGATCCTTAGTAATTTCCTTAACTATAGCTCTCTAGTCTAGGTTCCTATCTTTCCTAATCTATTTGCCCTTAGCCTATAAGGCTACTAGGTATACTACTAGGCTTCCTCCTATTCTTTCTTAGCTCTACTCCCTCTTTAGGTATCTTAATCTTTTTACTACTTTGCTATACTTCCTAAGTCCTTAACTAGGTTATTTTAGTATACTTAGAGGACTTAGCCTTTAGGATATCCTCTTGAGTTACCTTAGTAAGTATCTTCTATACCTCCTAGGCTATTGTATTAAGCTATTATAGTATATCTATTACTTTAGTAGCGATTTCCTTTGCCTCCCTCTTTACCCTCTCCCTAATCTTGTCCTAATCTACCTTTTTCTAGTAAGGTCTTTATACCTAGGCTCTAGTACTAGTCTAAGCCTATAGGATTATAGTTTAGATTAGTATATAGTCTAATTCTATTTCTAAGTCTATTCTTGTTCTATATTCCTATATATTTTGTTAGATTCCTATAGTCCTAAATACTAGGTCTAGGGTCTAAGAGCTCCTAGGAGTCTCCTATGTAATTGTACCTAGCTCTAGTAGTAGGTTAAGGTAGGCCTCTACTATAATTGTAATAAGGTAGTCTAATACCTAATACTAGTTTTAGGTATTGTTTCCTCCCTACCTAGGGTAGTATAGATTAAGGTTTCCTAATAGGATTATCTCTTCTTCTTCCTTCCGCTAGATTCTATCCTCTACTAGTAGGAGGATACCTAGGGTATAATCTCTAGTAGGGCTAGATAGGTTATAGTAGTTAAGGATATTAATCCATCGATCTCCTATATAGAGTCTAACTATAATTATGTCCCTAGAGTATTCTCTTATATTCTATACCTATATACTAATCTCCTTAGATATATATATAGTAACCCTTAGGTATACTACGCCTAGGAGTATAGTATAGTATCCTAGGTATACTACTATATTCTTATTAAATAGGCTAATCTATAGTTCCTAGATTGTAACTATATAATAGTCTTTCGTAGACGTCCTAGTAGGTTAGTTCGGATTAGGTTCGGGTTTAAAACCGAACCTAACCCATTTGTCCGGGTCTAATCTTAGGGAACTAGAAGTTTGTCTAGGTTTAAACCCAAAAATTCAATAGGTTTATAGCGAATAATAGAAATATTAGAAAGGCGGAAATTGCGAAATATCGAGATAGAGAATATATTATTATTTATGTATACTACTATTATCGTAGTCCTAGAGGACAAACTAGTTATTTCTTCTATATATACTACTAGTATCGTAGTCCTTAAGGATAGAGTAGTTATTTCTTTCTATAGTATAGCGCTAATAGCTATCCTTCTAGTCCTTTATTACTTATAGCGATTCTTATATAGATTCTCGCTAACGTCTATATCTCTAATAAAGATACTATAGCTAGACGTCCTAGTAGGTTAGGTACAACCCGAGAATTTGGGTTCGGGTTTGGTTTCTTAGTAGGAACTAGACGATTAGTATAGGTTCGGGTATAGAACCTACTATAACCTAGACTCGACAAAAGTTGTCGCAATCTAGCCGGCCTTTTAGTAGTATATATCGCATGTATTAGTCGTCGCATTGTATCAAATTGCGACCGTAGAAGTGTATAACCGGCTATATAGCTAGCCTTTAGACGTTAGAACCCGAGGAATTTCGGGTTCTTAGTATTGTACCTAGACAATCGGGTTAGGTTCGGGTTAAAACCCGAACCTAACCTAACCTAACCTACTAGGACGTCTAACTATAGCCCTTTAGAAGCAAACTTAGTATAACAATGTCCTTCTACTAAATAGTAATATACTTAGTATAAATGGCTAGTAGGTTAATAGCTATATAGAGTTAGTATATATTAAGGAAGTTAGGGAGTAATATGTACTCGAAAAAGGTCGTAAGGTATGCTTTAGAGGCCTTATACAAAGCCTCAATAGTATTGTACTAGTAGCGAAACTCGGTAGCGCCTATAACGCCGGTATCGTAGATTAACTATTTAACTTATCTTTAAAATAGCGCTCGTATAATTATGAGATCGGTAGACATTTACGTAGTCTTAATCTACTATAATACGTTTTCTAAAAGATAATTAGTTATAGCTAGCTATATAGCTAGCTATACGGCTAGCTATATAAGAAGTAGAACTTACTACCTACATTTCTACGACCTACGCTTATAGTTGCCTTCTTATTTAGCTTACTAGGCTTAAAGGTAGTACTTTTCTAGACCTTGCGGATAATAGTATAGATATTGTAAAGGACGCGAGTAGTACCTTTCTTATTCTTCTTAGTAGTAGTAGCGACGGACTTTCTAGCTATTCTAGATATAATAAGTATATAACTAAAGGTATAGAACTATAGTAGGGGCAAAGAATAGGCGATATATAATATAAAAGCCGAATTAAAGAAAGTTGTTATTATGTACGATAGTATTATAGGTTAGTATAACAAAAACGTCGTTACTATCGTTTCTAGGGAAGTAAGTAGAAAATAATAGAAAGTAACGTAATAAGACCTCGATAATAGTAAGACTACTCGATAATAGCAAGAGTAGAAGATATTATATATACGACTAGGCGAGATTTAATATAATTCTAAAGTAATAGGTAAAGCTAAATCTATAGCTAGTAGTATAGCTAGCTATAGTTAGAGAGTATATATTAAAAATCCAATAAGTAATAACCGAAAATAACGTAATAAAGCTCGATAATAGTAAGAGTAGAGGATAATATATATACGACTAGGTAGGATTCGATACGATATTAAAATAATAGGTAAAGCTAAATATATAGCTAGTAGTATAGCTAGCTATAGTAAGACCCTAAGTATCGAAGAAATAGCTATAAAGACTTAGACTAACTATCTCGAATTGTTAGTATTATTCTCCTAAAAGTCGCGCCTAGATCTTCGTAATAAGCTATATATCTTTCTACTATAGAGTTACCTATTTAGCGTAAATTGCGAGTAGGTTAGCTAGCTCGAATATAGTCGTTAAGAACGCTTTACTTACTTCCTATAGAGCTTTAATCGCGGTACTCTAAAAGTATAGATTAGCTTTATAATATAGTACTATCTCCCTAACTAGCTACTAGAAAGGAAGCTTGTTTATTAAGAGATCTATATCTTTAGTATTTTAATAGAACCGAATCTCCTAGAAGGCAACTATACCTTGCTTCTACTTAGACTTCTTACTACTAGTATTGCTTTTAAAAGCGATGCTCTTCCTACGTCTTAACGCCTACTTTATAGGCCGTAACTAGCCTTTACGTTATTTCTAAGGACTTCTAGTTAAAAGGCTCCTTATAGGTTTCTTCTAAGGAATCTATATTTTCCGACTAACGGTATTACTAGTACGAATAGCTTGTTCGTTAGTTTCCGCTATAGCTAAAAAGATTAGTACTAGTCTTAGACGGAATATAGGCTAACTTGCCCTAAGGAAGTCGTAGTTTTGTTATTTGCGTTAGTATAGGTAGAGATAATAATAGTATTCTTAGAAGAGAGAGTAACGACTTGCGATATATTTCTTAGCTATTATCTCGGCGCTTTCTATCGTTAAAGGAACTAAAAAGTCTATCTAGGTCGCCGATAATCGTATCTCTATAGAAAGGCATTTTTCTAGGATATAAAAGGAAGAAAGGGGTAGATAAAAGAAGACTAGATATATATATATAGCGAAAGGTTATTGTAATAACGTTTACGACTAGCTTATAATAAATAGAAAAGTAACTAGCTATATAGCCGGCTATAGAGCAAAGGCCTACTCCGCCTCGGCCGTTATATTATAAGATTCGTATATTAAAGAGATATACTTAGAAGAGCGTAGTATCTATAGAGAACTCTTTTTCCCTATTATAGATAGGATTTATAAGATGAGAAGCTAGTAGGGCTATAAGCTATACTTGTTCGAGTATAGTATAGGTAAGGTAATAGCTACTTACCTAAAGCCGGCTATATAGCCCTAAGCTCTATATTACCTAAGACTAACGAAGTCTCTTTTTTCTAGGCTAGCTTATAGTTACCTTACTTATTACTTATTAGTAGTTCCGCTAGTAGATGCTCTCTTTAGAGGCATTATAATTTCGTAGATACGAAGGTATAGCGCTTAATTTAGGGCTACGCTTAGATAAATAGTATATACGCGTTATTATAGTATTATATAAAGATATCGAGGGATTAATAGGAAGATCGGTTCAAGCGAAGTAGCGCTATATATTATATAAAATCTTACTTACTATAAGATCGAATACTATAGTTCCTCTCGTAAACTCCTTTTTATTATCGTTGATAGAATTTATTAGAAATAAAGTTAGGGGGGCTATAAGCTATACTTATTCGAGTATAGTCTAGGTAAGGTAATAGTAACTTACCTATAGCTAGCTATATAGCCGGCTAGCGACTATTAAATAGACGAAGAATATACTATTACTATTAACTTCTAGTAAGCTATATTACTTACTCGAGCTTGCTACCGAGCTAAGAAATCGTATCTATAAATATGCCCTAATAAAAGGATCGAATAGTACGGTATCTAAAGCGAACTCTTTTTTACTATTATTAATAGAATTCCTTAGATACAAAGTTAGGGGCGCCGTAAGCTATACTTCTTCGAGTAGAGTCTAGGTAAGGTAATAGCTACTTACCTATAGCCGGCTATATAGCCGGCCGTTTCTCTAGCTCGACCTCTAGTTACTTTACTTAATACTTATCGGTAGTTACGTAGTAGCGCTTTGTAACGTAAAAGATCTCCCTTAATATACGCCGAAGAATACGGTATCTATAGCGAGCTCCTTTATACTATCGTTAATAGAATTCGAGAGATAGGAAGCGAGAGGCTCTATACGCTATACTTCTTCGAGTATAGTATAGGTACAATAATAACTTCTTATCTATAGCCGGCTATACTATATCTCCTAACTATTTCTCCTTAAAGCCTACAACCTTCTAATATAGCTCTTAGCCCTTCTTATTTAATACGATCTTGTATACTATACGATATAGCTCTTTAAATAAGAGTATAGATATATTCTTAGTATAGAAAGTCTAGTAAAGAGTAAAGTAAATAATATATACTCTATATATCGGGTAGATCTTAGTATAGCCTCTACCTACGAGCGAGGTCATATCGCCGCCCTTCTTTCTTTGTCCCTTAGCGCCGCTAAATATATCTATCCTATAAGTATAGAGATAGAAGGATAGGTATTGTATAATGTTCGGCCGCTACCTCCTAACTATTTCCCCTTAAAGCCTACGAATTGCGATTTATTGGATTAGAAACTAGAGGGGCCGTAGGCTATACTTGTACGAGTATAGTATAGGTAAGGTAATAGCTACTTACTATAGCCGGCCGTATAGCCTGCTAGCGACTATAGGATAAATAGAGTATATATAGTAGAGTAGGTAGCGTACTTTATTAAAAACTCGTATAGTTAGCTCTTAGGTTAGTACAATAATAAGGACAACTAACTATGTATAGATAGCGACTTGTATCTATATATAGTGCCTAGAGCTCGGTATAGATCTAAGGGACTTTACCTAGCTAGCTATACGGCCGGCTATATCAATTTCATTAACCTTACTATCTATAGACCTAGATAGCTAGGTACGAGACATAATTTCAATAATATAGGTAGCTAGGCTAGTAAGAAGGATAGAAATTCTAGGATATATAGTCGCGTACTTACAATCTTTATTTTAGTAGTTATATAAACTACTATGCGAGCTAGTCTATAGCTATCTACTCGGTATCTTGCATAACTATATCTTTAGTTGTCTACTATACTCTAGCGGTATCTACTACTATATAAGTAGAGCGTATATAGTCTATAGCTACTTACCCTAAGCTAAGACACATTCCATCTTTCGAATTACTAAGACATATCGTTAAGAGGTACGTTAGCTTTAATATTCCCTTATAGCCTAGCTTAGCTAGTATCTCATAGTACCTATTCGTCTCCTCTAGCTACTTTCTCTCGATATCGAAGTAATAGTAGAGAGCTTTTACTCTACTACGTCCCGGATATACTATATCCTTAAAGTAGTAGTAGCGGAGATTATAGTTCTAAGGCTAGTAGCTAGGCTAATCTAAGCGAGGCATACTCCTAAAGTATAGCGGAAAGGTTTTACCCTATATATTAATATTTCGAATAACCGCGTACTTAGCGATAGTATAGATTTCGTATAGTATAGGGAAGCGTCCGTAACTTAAAGCTTTCTATAGAATTGTTAGCAAGACCTAACTTTTTAGCTAGCTATATAGCCGGCTATAAAGGATATATCTAAACTCTACTATTTCCTACTACCTTTAATAGCTTTCTAATCTAGATCTTAGTCTTTATATCCCTCTCAAATTGCTTAATTGCCTATAGCTTTCTCTATATCGAATGAATAGCTATATACTAATATATATATAACCGTACGAAACTCGATATCGAGAAATTTCAAGTAGTAAAGCTCCTTAGCTACCTCTTGTATCTTAGCTTTATAACTTAGAGTAAGACCCTAACTCGGATTAATAAAATCCTAGTTCTTAGAATCTATAGATAGATCTTTTATATCTAAGTCGCTCTATTCGTACTATTCTATTAGATAATCTTCGAGTACTATCTCTATTAAGCTTATACTAATTAAAACATCTACTACTACATATTTATTTTATAGACCCTCTTTTTCCTTTACCTTAATCTCTTTCCTAAATTATGTTAGTATTCGATTAATAATAAGTCTAATAACGCTAGCTATATAGCCGGCTATAGTAATACTTACCCTCTATTCCTCTACTATAAGAAGACTAATTTTAGGTTAGATAGCTTCTCTTCTTGTTCGGCCTTGCTTTTCTACTAGAATGTAGCTTTATCCTACTTAGGTCTCTCCTTCTACTTCTCTAGCTATCGTTAGAATATAGTTTGCTTAGCTCTTAAGTCTTTTCTTCTTTTTTAAGCCTTGTTTAGTCTTAGATATCTATAAGACTCGCTTTGTATCTACTATAGTCTTCCTATATATAGAATACTCCTCTTTTGTCTTACGACGCTTTAGGCTCGATACGCGATTACTAGGTTCATTTTTCGCGTCGCCGATATAGTAACTAAGCTTATAGTCCCCTTAATGTAGTTACTAATTACTACTACGTATAGTAGGCTAAGCGGGACGCTTATCTCGAGCTATCTTACGTAGTTATTATAGGATATTAATATCGAAGTTTTCGCGAGGTAAGAATTAGTAATAAAGCTCTAAATTTTATAACGTAACCTATACGAGGTTTCTACGGCAATAGCGACCTAGGCGATAGGTAGATACTATAAAAAGAGTACTAAGTAGTACGAAAGTAAAGCTTCCTTTATATAGCTAGTAGTATAGCGGGTCTTTTTAGTAACGCTTATATAAACCGGAAAAAGTCCGGATTGCGACCTAAAATTAGTATAGGTCCTAGAACCCGAACCCAAACTAATCGTCTAGTTCCTACTAAGAAACCGAACCTAGATCCAATTTCTTAGATTGTACCTAATCTACTCGGCTATCTACCTATTAGGTAGTTATAATCTAGGAACTATAGATCAACCCCTCTAGTAAAAAAATCCTAGTATATCTAGGATACTATACTATACTCCTAGGTATAGTATATCTAAGGATTACTATATATATCTCTAAAGAAATTAGTATATAAGAATAGAATATAAGAGAATACTCTAGAGAAATAATTATAGTTAGACTCTATATAGGAGATAGATAGATTAATATCCTTAACTACTATAACCTATCTAGCCCTACTAGAGACTATGTCCTAGGTATCCCTCTACTAGTAAAGGATATACTCTAGGGAAAGGAAGAAGAGGAGATTATCCTTCTAGGGGATTTTAACCTATACTACCCTAGATAGGGAGGAAACAATACCTAAAATTAGTATTAGGCATTAGACTACCTTATTACAATTATAGAAGAGGCCTACCTCGATCTACTACTAGAGCTAGGTACTATTATATAGGAGACTCCTAGAAGCTATTAGATCCTAGACCTAGTATTTAGGACTATAGGAATCTAATAAGATATATAGGAATATAGAATAAGAATAGACCTAGAAATAGGATTAGACTATATACTAGTCTAAACTATAATCCTATAGGCTTAGACTCGTACTAGAGCCTAGGTATAGAGACCTTAATAGAAAAAGGCGAATTAGGCTAGGGTTAGGGAAAGGGTAAAGAGGGAAGTAAAAGAAATCTCTACTAAAGCAATAGACATATCCTAATAGCTAGATGTAATAGCCTAAGAGATATAGGGGATACTTACTAAGGTAATCTAAGAAGACATCCTAAAGGCTAAATCCTCTAAGTATACTAAAATGACTTAGTTAAGGGAGTATAGCAAAGTAGGAAAAAGGATAAGATACCTAAAGAGGGAGTAGAGCTAAGAAAGAATAGGAGGAAGCCTAGTAGTATACCTAGTAGCCTTATAGGCTAAGGGTAAATAGATTAGGAAAGATAGGAACCTAGGCTAGAGAGCTATAGTTAAGGAAATTACTAAAGATCCGAAAAAGATATAGAAGCTAGCTAGATAGGCTAGGAAAAAGATAGACTAAAGGGATCCCCTTCTATAGTTCCTAGAGATCTAGGACAAGAATAGTACTATATAAGTAGAGAACTAGGGGAAGGTAGATACGCTAGTCTAGTACTTCTTCCTAGAACTAAGGAAGGCTAATCTAGAAGATATATAAGATATATCCTACCTAAGACTATTCTAGATAGAAGAAGAAGTTAGACTAGGAGAACTCTAGAAGATACTTAATATACTCCCTAATAGTAAAGCCCTAGGACCTAACTAGATCCTTAACCTACTATATAAAGAACATAGATAGGAACTTAGATCCCTATTATACTAATTCTTTATAGTATACCTATAATAGGGATACTATCCTAAACCTTTTAAATACTCTACTATAGCTATCCTAAAGAAACCATAGAAGCTAGACTATACTAAGCTAGGAGTATATAGACCTATAGTACTACTAAATACCTTAGTAAAGGTCCTAGAGGCTATTATTATAAGGAGGATAAGTAAAGAGGCTAAAGAAAGAGACCTCCTCCCTCTATCCTAGATAGAAGTAAGACTAGGGAGGTCTACTATATTAGCCCTAGAGCTAATAATAGAATAGGTCTAGATAGTCTAGAGAATAGACCTAACAATAGTAGCTTTAATACTTTGTCTAGATATATTACTAATTAGGGGCATTCGATAATATATTATACTAACGACTAATATATAATATTAAGATAAAAGTATATCCGTAATATATTATATAGTAGTAAATTCTTGCATTACTATACTATTCTAACTACTAGATAAGTAGCTATCTCTATCGATCTTTAAAGGTAAAAGCTCTTAGCCTATAGCCTCTAGTATAAAACCCTTTACCTCCTTCCTACTATATAGGATTCTATCCCTACCTTTTGTATCTATTTAGGCTATAGGATATAGAGAGGATCTCTATAGCTCCTTCCTCTTACTAGGCTCCTATTCCTACTTCCTACCTTTCTCCTTCCTCCTTCCTCTCTAGCTCCTCCTTTATAAGGGAGAACTACTTAAGGAGACCCTCCTTAATTATCTATCTAGTTACTTTATTTAAGCTCCTCCTAGTCTAGGTAACCTCCTACTATAAAGATAATCCTATCTTTTAGAGGAGTTAGTTTCTTATCCTTTGTCTCTCTAGATAGAAGAGGATAGTATATTTAGGTATCTATATCCTATATCTATATATATACTCTAGTATCTTGCCTAGAACCCTCCTCCTTGTTAGGTATACATTTAGGCTAATATGTTTAGTCCTAATTAGGGTTACTATTATACTCTATTTCCTTAACTATTCCTAGTATAGTTCCTTGCCTTTTAGTCCTTCTTACTAGGCTATAGGGAGTTGTTAGCCTTATTAGGATACCTACCTTTTCCCAACTTAGCTTTCCTATTATATATTCTATCTCTAGTATATCTACTATAATTTAGGTATTATTCTTTCCTATTAGATATATTCCCTAGTCTATCTATTAACCTATTCTACTACCTATCTCTATCTTATCTTTAGGCCTTTAACTATAGCTCTCTAGCCTAGGTCCCTATCTTTCCTAATCTACTTACCTTTAGCCTATAAGGCTATTAGGTATACTACTAGGTTTCTTTCTATTCTATCTTAGCTCTACTTCCTCTTTAGGTATCTTATCTTTTCTACTACTTTACTATACTCCTTTAACTAGGTTATTTTTGTATATATAGATAGTTTAGCCTTTAGGATATCCTCTTAGATTATCTTAGTAAGTATCTCTTAGACCTCCTAAGCTATTACATTAAGCTATTATAGTATATCTATTACTCTACTAGAGATTTCTTATATCTCCTTCTTTACTCTAGCCCTAATCTTGTCCTAGTCTACCTTTTTCTATTATAGTCTTTATACCTAGGCTCTAGTACTAGTCTAGGCCTATAGGATTATAGTTTGGATTAGTATATAGTCTAATCCTATCTCTAAGTCTATCCTTGTTCTATATTCCTATACATTTTGTTAGATTCCTATAGTCCTAAATACTAGGTCTAGGGTCTAGTAACTTCTAAGAGTCTCCTATGTAATTATACTTAGCTCTAGTAGTAGGTTAAGATAGGCCTTTTCTATAATTGTAATAAGGTAGTCTACTACCTAGTATTAGTTCTAGGTAGTGTTCCCTTCCTACCTAGGATAGTATAGGTTAAAGTTACCTAGTAGGATAGTCTCTTCTTCCTCTTTTCCCTAAATCGTATCTTCGATTAGTAGAAGGATACCTAGGGTATAGTCTCTAGTATAGCTAGATAGGTTATAGTAGTTTAGGATATTAACCTATCTATCTCCTATAAAGAGTCTAACTATAATTATGTCTCTAGAGTATTCTTTTGTATTCTATGTTTATATACTTATCTCTTTAGATATATATATAGCAACCCTTAGATATACTACTTCTAGGAGTATAGTATAGTATCCTAGGTATACTACTATGTTCCTATTATAGGGGCTAATCTATAGCTCTTAGATTGCAACTACCTTGTAGTCCTTTAGATCTAGCTATTAGAGAAATAGGATTTGGATCTTATCTATACTATAGTTAGTATTATACTATAGGATAGTAAGCTTCCCTTAGCTACTATTTATCTTAGGTATTCTAGTATACCTATATGTCTTCTATAGCTTCCTAGCTCTAGCTCTAGCTTAGTTAACCTTCTTAGCCTATAGCTAAGGGAAAAAGGGAGGAGATTTTATTATTCTATACTCTACCTACTAGGGTAGTAGAGTTCGTACCTACTAGTCTCCCTAGTAGTCTCCTTAACCTATCTTCGGTTTCTAGGTCTAGGCTTGTGTTTCTAGTAGCTTTTCTCTTAGATCTAATTATATTCTATCCTTCTAGGTCCTTTAGGTCTTTTAGGTAAGTTAGGTAGCTTTAGCTCTTAGTTACTTAGTCTCTAAATACCCTTACTTTTGTAATAGCTACTCATTTTACCTTACATAATACTAACTATACTATATAGGTACCTTAATAGTTACTATGTTTCCTTAGTATCCCTTAGTATTCGTCTATTCTATATAGTCCTATATATTTTCTATATACCTATTCGGCTCTATAGTACTTTGCAATATATTTAAATTATCTACATTTAAGGCATTATATAGGTCTCTACTTTGGATTAAACTCCTCTATAGTAAGGAAGATACCTTAGGATACTAGGCCTTTCTATATAATTTCCCTAGCTTAAGCTAAGCTCTATATATTTAGGATAATAGAGGAGTATATCTTACTTTCTATAGCTTTTCTACTTTTTAGCTAGGCTATCTAGGATATCTTAAGGTTTGGATAGAGTCTTCTATTCTCTTCCTAAATCTTATAGATATAGCTTAGGTCCTTAGGATTGAATCCTATAGTCCTAAAACTATAGACTAGTATCTAGTATATTAGAGCCTCTACTATAGTACTAGGGAGTATCTTCTATATCTATCCTAGTTTACTTATTAACTTGTCTTTAGTAGGTTTAGATACTATAAAGATCCTTAGGTTACTACTCTTAAGTTTCTTAATAGCGATTATCCCTAGGTCTTTAAGTCTCTATAATATCTCTTAGTTAGTAAGATCCTTTATTTTTTCTTACTCTTCCTTATAACTAATCCTTACTATAATTATATAACTTTCTAAGGGGATTCTCTATATACTTAGTATAGCTAGCTAGCCTTAGGAGGTAGCCTATATCTATGTTCTTAGTTCGGATGTTTTTATAGTAGTTTAGAGGTTCTATATATAGGTTTAGAGGATATTTGTAGTATTAGTATCCTTTGGCTAGTATAGTAGCTATATCTAGGCCTACTAGAGGAGGAAGAGGAGGGATAGGAAATCTAGGGCCTAGGGAGTATCTAGTGCCTTTTAGATGTCGTCTATAAGGGCTTAGAGGTTCTTTTATATATTTCTATTCGTTTTTAGCTAGTTAGGCTAGTCTTTCGGGCCTTTAAGGCCTAGTTTAGGTACTAGTTATCCCTTGGTCTAGCTTAGGAATAGAGGCTCGTAATATATTATATAGTATATCTAATCCTTCCTCTAGGATAGGACTACATGCCTTAAGCTTAGGGAGTATATAGACTAGACAAGATCCTAGATAACGGATATACTATAAGGATTAACCCTATTACTAATCCTATTCCTTTTCTTTATATCTATACTCCTCCCTAATCTAGAAGATAAGGGAACTATAGTAATAGGCTTTATAGACGACTCTAATATCCTAGTATATAGGAAAGGTATAGAAGGGAACTATAGAAGGCTAGAGATAGTATATAACAAATATATATAATAGGTAGCTAAGTATAGGGCTACCTTTATACTATAGAAGTACTAGTTAATCTATTTTACTAGAAGTAGAACAAGATACAACCTATAGGCTATAGTTAATATACTAGGATTTGAAGGTAGGCTAGCCCTATCCTTTAGAATTTTAGGAGTATAGATAGATTCGAAGCTAGAATAGGGCCTATATATTAGGAAAGTAGTAGAGAAAGGTATATCTTAGATACTATTACTTTAAAGGCTATATAAATCTATATAGGAAATATTATTCTAGAAGGCAAAATATCTATATATAGCTATAGTAAGGCCTATAATAATATATAGGGCTAAAGTATAGATAATACTAGAAGGAATACCTAGATATAGGAAAGGAGCTACTCTAAGACTCGAGAAGATCTAGAACTAGGTACTAAGGCATATTATAGGAGTATATAAGAGTATAGTAGAAGGGATTCTCTAAAGGGAAATACAAATCCCTCCCCTCTCCCTATATATATAAGAGATAGTAAGGTAATAGGTAGCTATAATAGATAGTAAACCTACTACTAACTATATATAGGAGAGATATATAAAGGTCTACATAGAATGTAGGAGGCAAAGGATATAGCTTAGATATAAGACCTAAAAATAAGATAGGGAGAAATAGTAGAGTAGGTTAATAGGTAGACTAGGGAATATATCTAATAGGGAGGAATAATGCCTAAATTATAGTAGATATTAGACGTCCTAGTAGGTTGGGTACAACCCGAGAAATTGGGTCCGGGTTCGGTTTCTTGGTAGGAACCGGACGATTGGTTTGGGTTCGGGTTCTAGGACCCATACTAATTTCGGGTTAGAACCCGGACTTTTTCCGGGTTCTATAAGCGTTACTTAAAAGACCGGCTACACTACCGGCTACATAAAGGAAGCTTCACTTTTGTACTACTTAGTACTCGTCCTATAGTATCTACGTATCGCCTAGGTCGCTATTACCGTAGAAACCTCGGGTAGGTTACGTTATCAATTTCTAAGCTATATTGCTAATTCTTACCTCGCGAAAACTTCGATATTAACATCCTATAACGACCGCGCAAGATGGCTCGCGATAAGCGTATAGCTTAACCTACTATCCGTAGTAGTACTTAGTAACTATATTAAGGCGACTACGAGCTTGGTAACCGCATCTACGACGAGGATAATAAACCTAATAATCGCGTACCGAGCCTAAAGCGTCGCAAGACAAAAGAGGCGTATTCTACGTATAGGAAGACTATAGTAGACGTAAAGCGAGTCTTATAAATGTCTAAGACTAAACAAGCCTTAAGAAAGAAGAAAAGAGCTAAGTAAACTATATTCCGACGGTAGCTAGAGAAGTAGAAGGAGAGACCTAAGTAGGATAAAGCTATATTTTAGTAGAAAAG
>LFZO01000565.1:0-28215 GCA_001578225.1 Pseudocercospora musae
CTCTATAGGCCTATATCCTAGAGGCTAGGAATAGAAAACTTTACTTATAGTCTATTATTATATACAAAGGGCGCTTACTATTGTTTAAAAAGCTTACTTAGGTAGTAATAACGCTATCGCTATAGCCGCCGTAGGCATTTAAGCTATCTTAGTCCCTTTAACTTATTCCCTTTTATAATATATACCTACTAGGTATAATCTCTACTACTACCGCTACTACCGCTCCTACGCTTAGCGCTAGTAGTAGCTAACTATCGTTAATCCTTCTTAAGGCGATTTAGGCTAATTTGGTATAGTAGCCCCCTTCTTCTATAGACTACTAGTAGCGTACTTTTAAGTCCTCGCTAGCCGTTTTTGTAGTACTTTAAGTCTTCTTAGCCCGTTTCGGCCTAATAGCGACCTATATAAAGTTTAATAGCAATCCGTGCCTTAATTGTACTAATATTATATAGGGTTATACTAGCGGAAGCCGTATTACCCTTCTCGAGGCTATATACCCCTAAATCGATCTATCTAACTATAAGGAGGATCTTATAAACGAGACTAAGTACTTCGACTATCTAAAGTATATCTCTTATAGCTCGGGCTACTTCTAAGTAAGTCGTTTTAGCTCGAGATAGATCGAATAGGGCTAACTTACGTCTAGATTCCTATAGATAATAGAATATAAGCCTACTATTAAGGTAGCTAACAAATTGTACTAGGAGGCCCTAGATACCCCGACTAACGGGAAGAAGGCCTACAAGGCTTACTAAGCTTATATGTTAGTCTATAAGAAGGTTAAGAAGTATGTATTGCCCTATAGGGAGTTAAGCTATACTAACCAAGGTCCTTTAGGAAGTATCCCTATTTCGAAGGTACTAGTAACCTCTATACTTATATAGGTAAGGTAGAGTTTAATATATCTAGTTCGTTTCGATCCCCTTCGTCCTAGTTTATCCTTACTAACCTCTTTTAGGTCCTTAGAAGGATCGCGATACTACGATAAGGGAGGAGATAGAGCGTAATTTAGCTACTAAGGTATATATAGTTCTCTTCGAATTAATTTAGCCCTAGCTAACCCTATTTAACTAGACCCCTAGTAAGAAGCGGAAGTGTATTAGAAATAGCTACGTTTCGTTCTAAAAGAAGGCGAAAGAACTCGGGAGAGACTAGTAGAAGATAGCGAAAGGCCTAAGTATCCGCCTTTAGTTATATATAGGTTAAGTCCTAGCGTTTTAGTATAGCCTAGGTCGTATATCTACTAGCGAGGCCTATATATCCCTTACGTAGCTAGTAAAGGAGGAGCCGAGCGCTAATAACCTATCTAGAAAGTTTATAATCCCTTATAAGCGCTTTAGTGCCTAGTAGGCCCCTTTTAGATCGAGACGACCTATATACTTACTTAGTATAAGTCGAGCCTTGAGTTAGGAGTTCTAGTTATCCTAAGTTAGCCTATTTTAGGCTATTCGCGTTCCCTTAAGCGAAGAGTTAGCTAGATATACCTAAATGAATTCGACCGAGTCTAAGTCTCCTCTAATTTATCTATATAATCTCCCTTTGCCCTATTTAGGCCTATCTTGCGTCTACTACGCCTTGCCTAGATACGTATTACTAAATATTAAGGATACTAGGCCTATAGTAGGAGAGGGGAGTATATTTAGTACCGGAAGGGCTTATATCTATACTATATTACTATACTATAGCGGAGTATATCCCGTTTACGTAAGGGACGGATATTACCTTATACTTACGTTCCTTCGGGGCCTCTTCTAGCCCTTCGTCTATCTAGCGAACGCCTTAAGAGCCGCCTTACTTAGGTACTTCGCCGGTTCCTAGGTATTCTCCTCCTCCCTATACCCCTTCTAGGATATAAGGTATTCCTACTTCCCCTCGGGTCCCCTTTTCCTCTAGATAATCCTCTAAACCTTATATACGTCTAGGTCGGTCGTCTATACCTCGGGAGGGTCCTTCTAGTCCCTCTAGGTTACTTCTAGCTCGAGATAGTCTTCGAAGAGAGATACGTAGAACGTAGGATATATATTAAAGCCCTTAGGTAGCTTAAGGCGATACGCTATATTATTAACTATCCTCTATATTCGGAAGGGCCCTATATACTTATAGTCTAGCTTCTTCGACTAGTAGACTATATCGAGGAATCTTGTATTAAGGTATACCTAGTCGCCGACGACGTAGGTTTTAGGCTTCCGTCCTTTATTATACTATTGGGCCTAATATTCCTTCGCCTTCTCTAGCTAAGCCTTTAGGCTATCTCGAATATCCTTTACTCTAGCTATAAGTACCTTAGCTTAGAGCGCCTTTCCCTCTATCTAGGATATTTCGGACTACTTAGTATAGAGTAGATCCCGGACGTTATATATCTAGAAGGGCGTTGCCCCTATTACTATATACTAACTATCGTTATATACAAACTCGGCTAGGCTTAGGAGGCGTACCTAGTTGTCCTACTCGAAGTTATAGTAAATACATAGGTACTATTCTATCGTCTAGTTCTAGTACTCGGTTTAACTATCCGTCTAGGGATAGTAGGTAGTACTAAGGCCTCTATAGACCCCTATATAGTAGTAGAGGCTACTCTAGAACTTAGATATAAGGATCGGCTCCTAATTAGACGTAATAGACTATAGGATACTATATAGATAGACTACCTCCCTTAAGAAGATATCTACTATCCTTTTAGTAGTAATCTCCTTCCGATATAGGATATAATAGACTATCTTAGAGTATCTATCGACTATAACGAGGACGCTATCGTAGGTCTAGCCTAGAACGGTACTCGGAGGTAGATTAGTAACGAAGTCGAGTATTAGATCCTCCTATAGCGCCTTAGAGGGTTTCTTAGTATATAGTACCCTATAGGGCAAGTGCCTCTATAGCTTTACTCGGGTATATACCTTATAGCTACGCGTATAATCCTTAACATAGTACCTTACCTTAGGCTAGTAGTACCCTCTCTATACTAGCTATAGGATCCTTTCGAATCTAAAGTATCCTAATATAGGGTCGTTATAGTAGAGCTAGAGTATCTCTAGATAGAGTAGGCCTACTAGTATATACATCGCATCCTAGTAGAAGAGGAATCCTTAGGATTCCTTCTACTATACTAGCTATAGCTATTATAACTCGCCTCTACTCTAGAGAGCTATCCTAATCCTAATCGCCTTAGTATTAGTCTCTAGCGCTACTCGAATAGTATTCGCGAGGCTATTCTATACCTTCCCGACCTTAGCTACTCTAGCGAGGTAGACGAAGGATCTACTATATCCTTCTAGTCCTCGTCGGACCGAGGCGACCCTTATCGACCTATTCTAGGACTCCTTGCCTACGAGTTATCTCTATAATCTCTCGAGTAGAGTATAGGAGTTCGCTTCGCTTACTTAGCGACTAGAGTAATTAATATCTATATAGTTAGGATACCTAGTAGCCCTATTAGCTATTCCGTTTTCTCTTCCTAGATAGTACGAGATATAGAAATCGAAAATAGCGAGCTATTCGGCTTAGCGAATCTAACGTCTTATAAGCTCCTTAGTCGTTATAAACTATTTAAGGTTATTATAGTCTATAACGACCTCTACTTAATGCCTTACGCCTTCTAAATAGTACTACTAGTACTTAAAGTACTCGACTACTCCTAGTATCTCGCTATCGTAGATATTATAGTTCCTTTCTATACTATTTATCTTCTATAAGAAGAAGGCTACTAGGAACTAGTATATCTTGCCCTTATACCTATACTATTGTATTATAACGCCCGATATAGTATAGGTCGAGGCATTCGTTTCGACCCTAATTAGTCGAGATAGATCGAAGTACTTTAGTACTAGGGCTATATAGAACGCTTCCTTAAGCCGGTTAAATACTAACTTCGCTTCTCTATCTAAGGTAAGCCGCTACGACTCTTCCTTACGTTACCTTCGCCTATCCTTAGCCGTATTAGGTCTCCGTTCCGTTAAGCGATTTAGTAGAGCTACTATCTAGGAGAAGTGCCTAATGAAACGCTAATAGTAGTTAGCGAACCCGATAAAGATATATATATCCCTTACGCTCCTCGGCTTAGGCTACTCTTTAACTATTACGACTCTCTCTAGCTCTATCTCGACCCTATTTAGGGTAATTATGTAGCTAAGGAACCTAATCCGGTCCCTATTAAACTTATACTTACTAAGCTTCGTATATAGCTTATAGTATTAGAGCCTCTCGAGGATAGTAGTAATATACCGGATATATTCCTCTAGGTTCTAGGAGTATATTAGGATATTATCTAGATAGACGATACAAATCGTATCTACTAGGTCTAATAAGGCGCTTAGAATATAGCTCTAGAATACTACTAGGGCATTTATAAGCCTAAATAGTATAACGGTATATTCGAAGTACCTATATCTCGTATAGAAAGTAGTCTTCTACTCGTCCCCTTACTTAATATAGATCCTATAGTAGGTATCCCGAATATCGAGCTTCGTAAAGATCCGAGTATTAGTAAGACGGTCTAAGGACTCCTATACAAGGGATAAGGGATATCGATTCTTTACTATAATAGCGTTTAAACCTTAGTAGTCGATATATAATTGTAGACTACTATCCTTCTTCTTAGTAAAGAGGATATTAGTATCCGCTAGGGACTTTAATAGATAGATCTAGCCCTTCTCGAGGTATTTATTAAGGTATTTCCTTAAGACTACTAACTTAGCCTCCGAGAGGTTATATAGTAGATTATGAGGAGGAGTCTTACCCTCTACTAGGTCGATAGACAACTTATATAGATCGTAATCGGGAAGTAGGGATACGTCTCCTTCTTCGAATATCCTATAGAGGTATTTATACTCTAGTAGGAGGCTATTCGGGTCGTCTTAGTCTATCTTAACTATCGATATTACGAAGAGATATATATCCTTATCCGATATAGCCTTCGAGAAGTCGGAAGGGCCCGATATAGTATAGGTACTCTATTTACGAGCTCCCTTTCTCCTCTAGATAGCCGTTTTAGCTACAAAGTTAATCGAAGGATTCTATCGTTCTAACTAGGATATGCCTAGTACAATATTAAAGCTATAGATCCTTCTAATAGCGAAATTGTCTACGTAGCCCTACTACTAACTACTTATATCCGATACTTCGTAGGATATATAGTATTTACTACTTATAGCTAGCAACTAGCTATTAAGGATCTTATACCGCTCGGCGTCTATATTACTTAGAGTAAGGCTAGCCTCTTTAGCTACTATACTATCTAAGATATTAGCTTAGGAGCCGTAATCGATAAGCCCTCTAAGTATATAGAAGTTCTCGCCCTATTATAGCTTAACGTTTAGTTAGATTAACTAAAACTAGTCCTAGTTAATCTATCTTAGTCTACTAGGCTCTATACTCCTTCTTTATTCCTTAGTATAAACGACCTAGTCCGCTATAGCTAGGAGAGCTACTAAGCGGATTTGTTTTTTCCCGATTCTAGATTATAGGTAGAGTATTAAGGCCTCTTATAGCCTACCTCGCTATAGTACTAGTACTAGAGGACTTCTTTGTCCTTCTCGGACCTATTTAGGGTATTCTAGCGCCTCTATAGGGAGCTTCGGCCCTTCCTTCCTTAGCTACGGCCTCCTAAGCTCCTAGGTAGCTTATCCGATATCGAGCTAGTAGTACTATTATCTAAGTTGGAGTAGCCGCGCTTCTTGTTATCCTAGTCTTTATTCCTACGGAACCTACGCTTATTCTCTAGTAAGTAGTAGTAGGCATTCGCTACCTCTTCTACCTTAATTAGGATCCGGAATCGCTATTAGCCTACCTCGATATAGTAGCGGATCCTCTTATCTATAGCTACTACGAAGTCGTATATTATATAGTCCTAACGATCCTCTTCGACCTTATCCTACTAGATCTTTATATAGTCTAGTAGCTCGGATAGGGTACGGTTTCCCTAGTTAGTCTACTTTAGCCTATCTAGGGCTAATTAGCGGCGTTCTTCTTTCGTCCCTATAGAGTCTAGTATTACCTACTTTATCTTTTCCTAGGTATATTCCTCTAGGTCTAAATACCCGGTATATCGCTTCTATTTAACTTACTACTCCCTTTCTATCTATTCCTTAGCTAGGTCTACCTTTATTTCCTCTATAGAATAGATATAAGGGGCCTACCTAAAGATACGGTTATAGTCGGTAACCTATTAGTCGTAGTCCGTATACTCCTTATCCTCGAATATATAGAGGTTCCTCGCCTTAGGGATAGCCGACCCCGTAGGTATAGAGGATAGTCTAGTAGGAGTTACGTTTAGTTAGATACCTCCTTAGTCTATAAGGAGGAAGGCTTCCTAAGCTATATTAGCTATCCTTTTCCTAAGATAGGCTAATTCGAAGCGCTACTCGGCCTATTTAGCCTATTCTTCCTTACGCTAGAGCTAGACTACTAGAGCCTCGTCGTCTAGGTCTTCTTCGGCATTACCCTATTCCTCGTCGCTATCGATAGTATCTCCTAGGAAGTCGTTAGCTAGGGTAGAAGAATTATTATCCTATTCGGTATTAGGAAATGTTTCCTAGTTATTATCCTAGCTAACCGGGTTCGATACCGAGGCCTTTACTTTCTTCTATACTATTTTAAGTACTATATAGTACGCTTTAGAGGAGTAATTCGTATATAAAAGAGATATATAATACGTAGTATATAGTACTCGATTAGAACTACTCGAATTGCTAAAGGAGAAAGGGAAGAGAGGTATCTAGGGAGAAGATATATACCCGTAGGCTAAGATAGGCCGCCCTAGCCCCTCTTAGCCTATTTCGACCCTAGATAGGCTAACTAGACCCGACTTGGCTTATAATCGTAATACTTAATAAGCTATAGAAGCGCATAATAGTATTCCTTAGTTAGGTTAGTAATAAATCGAGATAATAAGCTAGTAGTATAGTAGGTATTAGATTAAGTAATTATTGTAGACTATAAGGCTTTACTAATATTTTCTTAATACTTAGTCTTAAAGATAGCGCTAGCTATATAGTTATTAGGAGCTCGCTAAATAGTAGTCTTAAAATAGTATAGAGCTATTAGAGTAGTAGGAGCTATATAGTCCTTTATTCTATACTTCTTAGTAAGTCGATTAAGGTAGGTATCCTATACTATATAGATAGTATAGTCCTTACGATTACGAATAATATATATATCGAGATAATAGTAGAGGTTACTAAGCTCTCGTATATAGAAGCGATCCTTTAGTAGCTAAGTAACTACTTACAAAGTAGCTATCGAATATATAATAATAATTATATTATCTACGTAGATAATAATAATTGAGCTACGTAGATAACAATAATTAAGCTACTAACTATATACTTAAATACATATACGTCGCTTATTATAGGAATAAAGTTTAAGCTCTTTAAGTACTTATAGAGCTCTTCGTACTATAGTATAGATAACTACTTTAGTCTATATAGTACTTTTAGTAATAGGTAGACTATGCCTTTACTACTATAGTTCATAAAGCTATATAGCTACTTAATATAGATCTTGTACTTACTACTAATCGTAGTATTTAACAAGGTAGTTAGAATATTAAACTACTAAGCCTCTAGGTTATAGTAAGCAATAAGACTAAATAGGGCTCGGAGTATTAATAGCTTAGCGACTATATAGGTCTCGTTATAGTCTTAACCCTTAACCTAAGTAAATCCTATAATCTAGCGTATCTTAAAACGACTAACTTTACTATTAGTATTACGCTTAATAGTAAAGACCTATCTACTATAGACAACCTTATAGCTTTTAGGTACTTCTAGCTTTAGAATATAGATCTAGGTAGTATTTTCTATTAATAACTTGTATTTAGCCTTATAGGCTTCCTACTATTATAGCTAATATAGTAACTCCTTAGCTTCCTTATAGCTCTTTAGAATAGGAATAGGATCGTCGTTCTACTTAGTAATATAGTAGGTAGCTATAAGGCCCTTTATATAGGCAATAGGTATATTAGTTAGATTATAGGTATACTAATCCTTACGAGTACTTACTAGGTATCCTTATAATAAGTTATAAGTAGACTTGTTACTATAGGTTAAGCGAGTACTACGAGCTCTAGTATCGTTAGGTTACTTAAGTTCTAGTAACTAACTAGGCTTATCCTTTCTAGTATTTAGATTAAATATAGGTATAGGAGCTAGTTCTTCTTTAGTAGATTAGAAGCTATCTTTATTACTTAATAGTTAGACTCCTAGTATATTATCCTTAGTTAGTAGTAGATTAATAATATTATCTACTAGTAGTATCTTAAGCTCTTCTATAGGTTCCTCTTACTAGGATTAGAGCTATTAGACAATACTAGCTATAGGTATTGTCGGAGCTTCGCTAGTTATTATATTAAATAGTATAGGTATAACTAATTTAATAGTTATAAACTCGCTCTTAGAAAGGTCGTTAGGATTAGTATATAGCTATATTCCTTCTAGTAGTAGTAGCTTAGATTTTGACTTAGATCTTAACTTAGATCTTAACTTAGACTCTAACTTAATAAACTAGACATCCTTCGAAGCAATTACCTTATATTTATTAGGTAGTTAGATTATATATTTACTAGAGTCTATAGAGTCCTTAGTATATCTAACAAACCTACTAAGCTTACTATAGGCATTAAACTTCTTACTATAAGTAACACTATAGTTATATATAATAGTTATATAGCTATAGATATATAGGTACTATAAGCGAAGATACTTTCGAGACTAGTTAAGCTCCTTAGTAATAACTATATATAGGCTATCTCTACTATTTACCTATATAGGCGTAATATTAAGGATATATATAGGTAGGTAGGTTAATTATATTACTATACTATTCTAAATCTAGATAAGTAGCTATCTCTAGTATATTCCTTAGGAGGGAAAAAGCCTTCTACTCTACCTTCCTAACTTCCTTAAAGCCCCTACCGGTTTTGTATAGTATTAAAAACCTCTATATTCTATTATATTATTAGGGATACTAAGCCCTATCCTTGTTTGTACTAGTCTTTTAAACTTTAAGAGGTTCCCTATATCTCTATCGCCTTAACTAGATTGTGTCTACCTCCTCTAGTTTAGTATCCTTTACTTTAACTTGTTCCTTTATAGCTCCTAAACTAGATAGAAGGGAGATCTAGTTTAGGGAATAGGGTAGTATCCCTATCCCTTTCCTCCCTTTCCTCCCTTCCCTTTTAATATAGGTCCTTATTATTCCTCCTACTTTCTAGTTAACTTCTACTATAGCTCTTTACTAAGCTATAGACTATCCCTACCCTTACTTAGTATCTAGTTATATAACCTATATTGCTAGAAATTGGATTTCCTATATTAGCCTCTATATCTAGGTATTCTTTATAGGCTACCTTATATACGGTATAAGGAATAGTTTATATTAAATACCTAGCCTTTAGAACTAATGTTAGTATCCCTATAGGAGCTAGGGCCTAGGGGACAAATCTAGGGCTATACTCCCCTAAGGGCTATAGGCTATAGGATATACTAAGTACTTTATCCTCTATGTTCCCTCCTCCTTCTAGTAATTTTTAAAACCTCCTCTTTAGTTATTCCTCCCTTCTCTTTAGGACAATTAGTCCTAGGTTACTACTCTAGTTCCTTATCCTTAGGATAGATTCCCTTCCTAGAAAGATTGGCCTATCGACTCGGTATTAGTTCCTATAATAGTTATAGCTACGCTAGGTTCGATAGGTAGCCGCTAGTTTTCTAATAAGCTATAGTTGCCTTAGAGCTAGACTCCTTTTTTACTTAGGTACCTTGCGTTGCCCCCTTAGGTAGTACCGATAGGTAGGAGAGATTTAGCTCTATTAGCGACGTCGTCGCCTCTAGGTTCGTAGCTAGTACTACGTATAGGTACTCTCCTTCGCTAGCCTAAGGATATATATAGCTACGCTAACTACGTATAGCTATAGAGCCTTTAGAAGGTTTACCTATAGTATTATTTTTTAAGCTATTATATAGACAACATAGTTACTAACTTTAGTAAGGCTATTTTGTATAGATAAATGTAGAGTAGTAATCTATAGTATAATACTATTATTACGAGCCTACTCTAGTAGACTATTGCCTCTATATTTATCTCCTCTATCTAGGCGATATATAGGAATAGAGTAGCTAGTCTAAGTATAGACATATATACAATAATGCTTAATAGCTAGTATAGTACCTATCTTTAGGATACTAGGGTATTTATAGTAATAAGCTAACTTTATATATATAAAGAGTATAAAGTAGCGCTCTTAGAGTAGACTAGGACTAGTAATATAGACTATATCTATACTAATAATATAATAGATTATAGAAGGTTATAGCCGTAGTAGTTAGTTATATTCCTTATATACTATTAATAAACGATAGTTAATATAGTTATAGAAGGTCTTTTTCTTATCTCTAAGGATTACGATATATCTATTAGCTTCTAGCTATAGTAACTTGCTATAGTAAATATAACTATATCGTAGATACTAGTCGTCTATAGTACCTACTAGTATCCCCTTCTTCGATAGAAGTATAATAGCTACCTTACTATTAGGTCCGGATATAGGGATATATAGGAAGGGAAGACTATTCTTATAGTAGATCTAAGCAACTATTACTTTACTACTATCGCTACTATAAGTAAATAGGACTCGTCTATTATTATAGTAGAAGTAGCCCTTATTAGCTAACTTCTCGGTAGAGATAAGGTTAGTAGCTAAACCTAGTATATATAGTATCTTAGTAAGCTATATTATACTAATTCCTCGATTATTAATAACCTTAGTCTAGGTAGTACTAATAAGTATTACTTACTTAGTATTGCCTCTAAATCGTACTAGAATATTGTAACCTTTATACTTAATAAGTAATACTAGATTATTAATTATATATATACTAGTACTAGAGTCTATAACCTAGTCTATTATATATATAGTAGCCGATAGTACTATATAGGCTTAATTACTAACCTTGACTTCGACTATAGTATTAAATAAGTAGTTACTAGGTAGTATAGAGTTAGGTTATAGATCGTTATAGAATAAGGATATACTAGTAGTAAATAGGCCCTACTATAGAGGTAGAGGTTAAGGTTACTACTACTACTAAGTAGTTAGACCTCGCTATTACTACGCTACTTTCTTCTTAGTCTTCTTATACTTATAGTAGAGTTAGTCTTCTTCCTTTAGATAGGAGTACTTAGTATAGTAGCGATTAGATAGGTAAGTACCTTTATAGTAAGTATACTTCTCGCGATTCTAACTATTATAGTTGTTTCTACTACGACTACGTCTACTATAGCTACTACGAGCGCTACTACGAGGCGCATAGTTATAGTTATTATTACTAGCTAGCGGTTACTATAATTGAGCTAGCTTTTATAGACTAAAGTATCTACTATACTAGGCCTAATTGAGCTACGTAACGTTCTTATTAAGTAACGTACTAATAATGTTGTCTAGTATATTACTATTAATCCTAAAGTTAGTAGCTTATATTTGCTTACGTCTTATCTATACAAAGGCCTTATAGAAGGGGCTAATTAGTATAATAAAGAAGTACATAGCTTAGTAGTCGCTAATAGCTAACTTAGTATCCTTTAGCGTACCTAACTTCTTCTTATAGTTATTATAGAGCTTCTTAACATCCTTATTCTTATATCGAAGAGTAGAATATTCCTAGAATAATATAAATTTAGTAGATCTACTATTACTAGTATACTTCTTCTTAAGGAAGTCCTATACGTCTTAAGAGGTACCGAGTCTAAGTAGCGACTATTAAATATCGGCTATACAATTAGTAAAGATCTAGGTATATACTATCTAGTCTTTAGCCTCTTATTTATCTTAGTAGTCTTCAAATTCTTCTATAGACTTACTCGAGTCTTTAACCTTTAGTCGTAGGCGAATGCCTTATATATAGCGCTATACTAATATACCTTTAAGGGTACCCTTAGTAGTATAGGACTATAATAGGTAGTTCTCCTTATTCTTTAGCTTAGGGATATTACTTATATAAGCGCTAGCGATACCGGTTACTATTAGTACTATTGTAGATAGCTTTAGCGATAGTAATAGTATTAAAGAGATAAGAGACAATATAAACTATATATTAGTCTTATACTAAATATAGGAATACGTATATAGTAGATAGTCGACGCGTTATTTTAACTAGATAGACTCGAAGTACTAGTACCTACTAGTATACTTAAGTAGTAGTAGTAGTAACGATAAGGTATTAGCGCCTTACGCTAAGGTATTAATAATACTAGCTATATAGTAGTAGATAGAGGTACCTAGGTATAGATATATTAGAAAAACGTAGAGGGCTTATAACTACTTAATATAACTAGTATCTTCGAGAAGGACTATCTACGAGGAAGTCTAAATATAAGTATAGTAGTTATAGCCTTAGGTATTGTATACGTAATAGAGGTATATATACTTTAAGTTTAGTATAGATTAGCCTCAAGTCCCCTAGTATAACTCTAGCTCTAGTGCAAGCTACGTAGTCTTTATTAGTATAGGCAAAATCTAAGCTAGAATCGCGAGTTTAGTATAAGCGAAGTAGGCTAGAAATACTCGATATTGCCCGACTTATTCTTCTAGACTTACTAGGACCTCGACAATACTCTACTACTACGACTAACTAGCTACCGCTATCTTTTAGACCTCTTAATTAAGCTATAATAGTAGGGATACTATAGGGTTGTCTTAGATAAGGTCTCGAATACCTTACTCTTAATTATTGATAAGTCTTTAACTACTAGTAAAATAGTAAATCTTATATTATTATCTTACTATAATATATCTTAGACTAATTATAAGTATTCGAGTCTAATTATAAGTATTCGAGTCTAATTATAAGTATTCGAGTCTATTTATAAGTATTCGAGTCTAATTATCTATTTCTATACTCTTTATTAAACTAAGAAGGGCTAATAGATATAAATAGATTATAAAGTATTATAGAAACTATAGGGAAAAGTAGGAGCTAAAGTAGGAATAGTAAGAGTACTATTATTTTATAGATTAGAGCTAAGCCTAAAAGATATTAGATTAAACTAATTATAAAAATAATAATATTAATTATGTAATCCTAGATATCTCTAATATAGAAGTCTAATTATCTCTAAAAAGGCTATTAGTATCTAACTACTAACTAGACTATATATTCTAATATAGATAGCTAATCTAGAAGAATATACTAGACTAATTTCTATTTATAGTTTAGAAAAAAGGGAGATAGAACTAACTACCTAAAGGGACTAGGACTTAGTAGAAGAAAAGAACTTTATAGCTACTATAACTATTTAAAGTAATACTAAAATAAGATATAGAACTATAGTAATCTATAAAGATATAAAGAAAATAACTATAAGGGATTTTTAGATTTAATATTTCTCTTCTCTATATATCTAAATAGAGAGATAGCTATCTATTCTATAGAGAGATAGACTAGTAATTTAGGAATTATAATATTAAATACTATTTTAGATCTTAGTATAGATATTACTTATCTATAATACTACCTAATACTACTAATATAGATTATTAAGGCCTTATTATAAATACTACTCTAAGTTCTAGTATATATATTATCTATCTATAATACTAACTAATATAGTAGTACTTTTAATATAAATTATCGAAGCCTCGTTATATTATAGTAGTATTCTAGTAGTCTAATAGATATAATCTATATCTACTATAAGCCTAACTCTAGTAGTATAAGAGTTAATATAAGATCTTTTAGTTAATAGTATAGTTACTCTATTTTATCTAGTAATAGATATAGTATCTATAGTACTATATAGACTAATAGATATAGTATAAAGTCCTTAAAATAAGCTTTAAAGTCGTAAGTCGTCTATTACTATTTCTATTATAGTATTACTTTATAAAATAATTATATAAGAAAGAGTAAGATATACTATACTAAACTAGAAGAAGATATATCTATATAAAAATAGATACTTAGATATTAGTAGTTTAATTATAAAAGTAATTCTATCCTACTAAAGGCCTATCTATAGAATTAGTCTATCTAAATAGCTAGATTACTAGTAATTAGACTATCTTATAGATAAGATAGATAATTGAGATAATTATTAGTATTTAAACTATTCTATTATAGATCTACTTATCTTATCTATAGAAGGCCTTAATAATTAATAATTAAGTATAAGATATTTAGAGCCTAGGGGACTCTAGAATAGTAGTAGGCTAGAGTTAGTAGATACTAGTTTAGCTATAATCCTTTCCTATTTACTACTAAAGATTTATAAGAGCTTTCTTATTATAAGCTTTTCTACTAAAAGTAGTAATAGTTAGTAATTTATAGAGAGAGAATATTTAGCCGCGCGACTAGTAAGGAGTAGTATAATGTTTAGCCGAATTGTATAGCGCGGCGCTGGCACTGCTTGCGTAAGATTAGCCGTACGTAAAAAGATAGGGGCGGGTATCACAGCACAGCATCTCTTCTTTTGCCTTTGCCTCCTTTAGTAATCCTTGAGGTTCGACATATTCGTTTGCCATTGGGTTCCATCCCATCGGGATTGCTGTCTCTTCCTTTCTAAGCGCAATGGCTCCGACTTCACGTCTAGTAGAGCTCTCAACACAAATCGCAGATAACACCAAGACTGTGGACTCTTGGCTGAAGGGACAAGGCATCGCATTCTCGCACGACGTCGGCTCTGCGAAAGCATTCCCTGCCAACGCACCGACTGAAATCTTGGGCGCTCGGCGACTGGTCCGCGAAGCCACGAAGGAGCTGAATGTTCTTGTCACCGGCCCGGCCGAGTATCTGCGATGGCAGGCTTGCGTCTATCATGACATGAGCAGCTTGAGATGGGTCTACCACTTCAAGCTCGCCAATTATGTGCCTCTCGAAGGCTCCATATCTTACAAAGAAGTGGCCAAGAAAGCTAGCGTCAATGACTTGCAGTGTAAACGAATAATGAGACATGCTATAACGAACCATATCTTTAGAGAGCCCAAGACTGGGTATGTGGCTCATACAGCAGCTTCAGCGCTGCTCGTCAAGAATCGAGGTGTGCGAGACTGGGTTGGCTTTACCACTGAAGAGAGCTTTCTGTGTGCTGCGAAACTTGTGGAGGCTACTGAGAAATGGGGCAAGAGCGAGCGCAAAGATCAATGGGCGTACAATCTTGCTTTTGACACCGAGCTGTCGATGTTTGAGCATATGGCTCAGTTTCCTGAGCGAGCTGAACGATTTGCGAACACCATGATCGACATGACCAGTACTGATGGATATAATATTCGGCATCTGGTCAATGGCTTTGCTTGGGACCGGCTTCCAGCAGGGACCATCGTTGTAGACGTGTGTGCATGAAGATGCTCCGGCAAAAGCATTTCGCTGACTAGTATCGTAGGTTGGAGGCTCTACCGGCCATGCCAGTATCGCCATCGCCGAGAAGGTCAAACACCTCAATTTCGTCGTCCAAGACTTGACAGATGTTGTTCAGCAAGGTCAGGAGCTGCTCAAAACCCAGCCTGAGGAGATCCAGCAGCGAATACAATTCGAAGTGCATGACTTCTTCAGTCCGCAGCCTTCTCGGCCGAATGCGGTCTACCTCATGCGGTTCATACTGCATGATCACCCGGACAGCTTGTCGGCCAAGATCTTGCAGGGCATCGTTTCGGCAATGCAGCCTGGCGATCGCATGGTAGTAATGGATGGCATAACGCCAGAGCCAAATGTTCTGCCACCGAGCGAAGATCGATTCATAAGAATTATGGATCTGGAGATGATGACCGACTTCAACTCTGGAGAGCGCGAGAAATATCAATGGGAATCGCTCTATACAGCCGCAGACCCACGCTTGAAGCTGAAGAACATCGTCAAGCCCTTGGGAAGTGTCAACTCGGTTATGGAAGTCGTGCTCGAAGACAAGGTCAACGAGAAAGTAGAAGCGTGACGAGAGCTTGCCATGGACCGAAAGAGCATGATGTCCGACTTCAATATGACACAAACTCGTAATCGCTTCTAGTTTCCATGCATGAGGAACGCGGAGCTTAATGATCCGGCAAGCATAGTACGAGCCCCTCGCCAGTATACCAACCTGGACGCTTTGAACTATCACCCTGCTGCAGGAGCTTCTCTATAAAGTATCTCACAAGGATTTTCCTTGTTGACATGTGCCTTGAAAGCGATGGTGGTCAGCGCCAATACTGCTCAACTCCTTCCGTTAGGTAGCAGCATGCAAAGTCAATTCATGGTGCTGCTTTCCCAACGCAAAACACACCAAGTTCGTCCAGATAGTGGAGACATATCACCACCATACGCCTGGTAAGTACGCCAAGTCCAGGCCGTGCTTTTCTCAAGAGTCAAGAGGCACACTGCGCGGCCTTCGCTGCTGAAAGCTGCGGCCAACCACGTCTAGTGCCTCCCAGAACTGAGGAAGCCCAGCGCAATGGATCAACCTCAAGCCCTTGTACAGAATATTGATACCGAGCCAGTGTATCACGAGTATTCACTGGCTTCCTATTGCCCCTCCCTCTCTAATTGGCTCGTCCAGTTTTTCAAGGCTTCAACATTACGCGAAGAGCTGCACCTGGGATACCTGGTTCATCGAGCTTCCTAGTCCTAGTCGGCTTATCGGACCGGCTCTAGGGATTACAACCTACTAAAACCTAATAGAACTTTAAGGTATAGAGGTTCCTATAGGGATACAAGGTTGTTAGTAACGACTACTATTAATAATATTACTAACGCTAATACTAACGTTACTATCGCTAAGTAAGTAGTTAATAGTATAGAGCTATAATATTCTAATCTAATAAGGAAGCTTAGGTCTATTAGACTAGCTAATAGTACTATACCTATAGATAAAGATATATAGATATAGATTAATATATAGACTAATTCTTACTATAGATATATTTAATTAAGCTTAGCTAGAGTATAGTACTTATAGCACTTATCTATATACTTCTATATCTATATAGCTACTATAGGTTTCTAGCTATTACTAATCTTATAATAGCTATAAGTAAATAACTAGAGTATTATAGAAGTTAAAAGCCTAGCTATCTAGCTTTTTAAAGAATAGTAAGTACTATAAAAATTAACTTATCGCTAGAGTTAGAAGTACTTTAAAAAGCGCTTTATAACTAATAGACTCTTTCTTATAGTTATTTTCTTACTTAGTACTATTAAGTAGACTATATAGATTAAATAGCTATTTAAGATTAGACTTATATAAATAGTAAGTATCGCTTAGTAGTAGATAGTAATCTTTTATTATAGCTTTTTTAAAGACTAATAATATACCTAATTTAGCTCTATAGATCTCCTTTTTAGTTATTAATTATCGCTTCTTTATCTTTCGTAACTTAGCTTATTACTATTATATTATTACTTTTTCTATAGGCCTTCGATATAAAGTATAGTATAGTAGTACTTAGGAAGCTATAGAAGGAAGACTATATCTAACTAAAGTTATATAGACTAATTGTACTACTTAATATAATAGAAAAACTCCTCGAAAGATTATAGTAGATAGGATTACGGCCCTCTTAGAAAAATATAATAAACTACTAGAGACTTAGATAGGAGGGAGGAAAGTAAGATCTATACTAATAGCTATAGAGCTACTAATAGAATAGATCTATATAGTCTAGGAAAGGAAAGGTAAGATAGCCTTACTACTCTTACTAGATATCTCTAGGACTTTTAATAATATCTCCTATAAGAGACTTATATATATTATAAGATAGAAAGGACTTTTAGGATAGATAGTTATATTTATAGGAACCTTCCTTAGAGAAAGAATAAGTACAATATAACTAGGATAATATCTATTAGAACCAAGAGTAACTAGGACTAGTATTTTATAAGCATCCCTACTATTACTAATCCTCTTCTTACTATTTATATTAGATCTTCTATTATAGCTAGAGATAAACAACTCTTTAGCCTTAGACTTTATAGATAATACAAATATCCTAATATAGTTAGATAGTATAGAAATAAACTATAGGATACTAGAAGAAAGATATAAGACCTATAAGGAATAGGCTAAGAAGTATAGTATAAAGTTTATACTAGAGAAGTATAGACTTATCTACTTTATAAGATATAGGAAAAGATATAATATAACTATATTAGTTAATATCTAAGACTATAAGATACAACTATCGCTATTAGTAAGAATCTTAGGTATCTAGCTTAACTCTAGGCTAAAATAGGGCCTATAAATAAAGAGATCTATAAATAGGGCTAACGTAAACAAAGCCTCTATTAATAGACTAATATTATTAATATAGAGAGCTATATTTAAGAAAGTAAGAATAATATATAGAGCTATTATAAAGCTAGCTCTCCTATATAGATACTAAATTTAGGAAGGGAATAGAAAAGGCAAAACTATAATTAAGGAATAAGGCAAGTAGCTTAACTAGGTCTAAGTAGCCTATCTAAAGAAGATTATAGATACTTATAAGTCTATTCCTATAGAAGTCCTAGAACTAGAAATAGGATTATTCCCTATCCTAGAGTATATTCTAGAAGTAAGAATATAGTATACTAAACAAACTAGTAGCTACTAAGTCTAAACTATAGTTAAGAGGATAGTCTATAAGATTAGGGGATATATAGTCTAAGACTAAATCCTAAAATTAGCTAAATAGGAAATATTAAAGAAAGTATCTAAATATAGAATTAAGACTCTAACTAGAGAGAAACTAAAGGTAGCCTTAATAGCTAAATAGATAGTATCCTAGCTATAGGAAAAGAAGTAGAATATAGCCCTACTAAGAGGAAAAACTAGGGCCTACTAGAGATAGTATCTAGGAAACTAAAAGATCTACTAAGGCCTAATAAGGGCTAAAAGTAGTATTACTACCTAGATTAGGTCTAAGTATATTAGACTTAGAGTATACCTATATAGAAGGAGAGTCCTAGAAGTCGATAACCCGTCCTACTAATATAGATACCTATCCTAGAATATCTAATATATACTCCTAGTATACCTAAATTAGGTAAGAAAAAGGAAAGACTAGAGAAGGTAAGTAGTTATAAAGATATACCCTAGAATACTCTAGGATAGAAAAACTATAAAGAATAAAGTAAGATAGATTAAGGAATAGAGGTTTATATCCTAATTTAGACTTATAGAGGAACTAGAGAGCTAGATATAGTAGTAGTAGTAAATTCTTGTATTGCTATACTATTCCAACTACTAGACAAGTAGCTATCCCTATCTATTCTTAAAGGTAAAAGCCCTCGGCCTATAGCCTCCGGTACAAAACCCTTTATCTCCTTCCTACTTTGTAGGATTCCATCCCTACCTTTGTTATCTATTTAGGCTCTAGGATATAGAGAGGATCTCTACGGCTCCTTCCTCTTACTAGGCTCCTATTCCTACTTCCTACCTTCCTCCTCCTCCTTTTCTAGCTCCTCCTTTATAAGGATGAACTATTTTAGGAGACCCTCTCTAATTATCTACCTAGTTACTTTATTTAGTCCTCTTTTAGTCTAGGTAAGCTCCTACTATAATAACCCTGTCCTTTAGATAAGTTGGTTTCTTGTCCTTTGTCTCTCTAGGTAGAATAGTATAATATACTTAGGTATCTAGGCCCTATATCTATATATATATTCTAGTATCTTGCCTAGAACCCTTCTCCTTCTTAGGTATGTCTTTAGGCTAATATATTTAGTCCTAATTAGGGTTACTATTATGCTTTGCTTCCTTAACTATCCTTAGTATATTTCCTTGCCTTTTAGCCCTTCCTACTAGGCTATAGGGAGGTGTTAGCCCTATTAGGATACCTACCTTTTCCTAACTTAGCTTTCCTATTATGTTTCCTATCTCTAGTATATCTACTAATACTTAGGCATTGTTCCCCCCTATTAAATATGTTCCCTAGTCTATCTCTTAATCTATTCTACTAGCTATCTCTACCTTGTCTTTAGGTCTTATGCCTAGGCTATACCTCTATTCCTCCTATATTTCCCCTAGACCCTTTTACACCTCTCCTAGATATACTTAGTAATAGGTTTGTCCTCTATCTTAACTACTTACTACCTTGTTAACTCCTATGTATATAGAGAGATAGGTAGGATTTGTATTTCCCTTTAGAGAACCCCCTCTACTACGCTCTTATATACTCCTATAATATACCTTAGTACCTAGTTTTAGACCTTTTCTAGCCCTAGGATAGCCCCTTTTCTATATCTAGGTAGTCCTTCTAGTATTATCTAGACTTTAGCTCTATATGTTATAGTAGGTCTTACTACTATAGTATATAGATGTTTTGCCTTCTAGAATAATACTCCCTATATAGATTTACATAGCCTTTAGAGTAAGGACATCTAGGACATACCTTTCTCTACTACTTTCTTAATATATAGGCCCTACTATAGTTTCGAATCTACCTAAACTCCTAGTAGCCTAAGAGATAGAGTAGGTCTATCCTCGAACCCTAGTATATTAACTATAGCTTATAGATTGTGTCTTATTCTACTTCTTGTAAAGTAGATTAGTTAGTACTTCTATAGTATAAAGGTAGCTCCGTACTAAGCTACCTATTGTATACATTTGTCGTATACTATCTCTAGCTTTCTATAGTTCCCTTCTATAGTTTTCCTATATATAAGGATATTAGAGTTATCTATAAATCCTATTGCTATAGTTCCCTTACCCTTAAGGATAGGGAGGAGCGTAGATATAAAGAATAGGAATAGGATTAGTAAGAGGGTTAATCCTTGTAGTATTCTAGTTGTTTAGGGCCTTGCCTAATCTATGTATTCTCTAAGCCTAAGGTACGTAGTCCTATCCTAGAGGAATAACTAGATAAAGTATACAATATACCGTAGGTATACTTTTATCCTAATGTTATATATTAGTCTTTAGTATAATATATTATCGAATGCTCCTAATATATCTAAGCATAGTATTAATGCTACTATTATTAGGTCTGTTTTCTAGACTATCTAGACCTATTCTATTATTAGCTCTAAGGCTAATATAGTAGATCTTCCTAGTCTAGCTCCTATCTAAGATTATAGGAGGAGGCCCCTAGCCTCTACTTCTTTACTTATTCTCCCTATAACAATAGCTTCTAGGACCTTTGCTAGGATGTTTAGTAGTGCTATAGGTCTATATACTCCTAGTTTAGTATAGTCCGGCTTCTATAGTTTCTTTAGAACTACTATTATAGAGTGTTTAAAGGGTTTAGGGTAGTATCCTTATTATAAGCATACTATGAAGAACTTACATAGTATAGGTCCTAGTTCCTATCTATATTCCTTGAGTATTAGGTTAATAATCTAATTAGGTCCTAGGGCTTTACCCTTAGGGAGCCTATTAAGTATCTTCTAAAGCTCTCCTATACTAACTTCTACCTCTATCTAGAATAGGCTTAGGTAGAATGCATTTTGTATATCTTCTAAGTTAGCCTCCCTCGGTTCTAGAAAGAAGTGTTAGGCTAATACTTCTGCTTTTCCTTAGTTTTCTATTTGCATTGTACTATCTTTATCCTTAAGCTCTAGGAACTATAGAAGGGGATATCTTTATTCTACCCCTTCCCTAGCCTACCTAGCTAGCTTCTAGATCCTGTTCGGGTCCTTAGTGATTTCTTTTACTATATTTCTCTAGCCTAGGTTTCTATCTTTCCTAATCTACTTTCCTTTAGCTTGTAAGGTAGTTAGGTATACTACTAGGTTCCCTTCTATTCTATCTTAGCTCTATTCCCTCTTTAGGTATCTTATCTTCTTTACTATCTTACTATACTCCTTTAACTAGGTTATTTTAGTATATTTAGATAGTTTAGCCTTTAGGATATCTTCCTAGATTATCTTAGTAAGCATCTCTTAGACCTCCTAGGCTATCGTATTAAGCTATTATAGTATGTCTATTATTCTAGTAGAGATTTCTTATACCTCCTTCTTTACCCTAGCCCTAATTTTTTCCTAGTCTACCTTTTTCTACTATAGTCTTTATATCTAGGTTCTAGTACTAGTCTAAGCCTATAGGATTGTAGTTTAGATTAGTACATAGTCTAATCCTATTTCTATATCTATCCTTATCCTATATTCCTATATATTTTGTTAGATTCCTATAGTCCTAAATACTAGGTCTAGGGTTTAGTAGCTCCTAGGAGTCTCTTATGTAATCGTACCTAGCTCTAGTAGTAGGTTAAGGTAAGCCTTTTCTATAATAGTAATAAGGTAGTCTACTACCTAATATTAGTTCTAGGTATTGTTTCCTCCCTATCTAAGGTAGTATAGGTTGAAATCCCCTAGTAAGATAATCTCTTCTTCCTCTTTCCCTTAGGTTATATCCTCTACTAGTAGAAGGGTACCTAGGGCTCGGTCTCTAGTAGGGCTAGATAGGTTGTAGTGGTTTAGGATATTGATCTACCTCTCTCCTACTACGAGTCTAACTACAATTATATCTCCCGAGTATTCTTTTGTATTCTATATTTATATACTAATTTCCTTGGATACGTATATAGTAACCCTTAGATATACTACTCCTAGGAGTATAGTATAGTATCCTAGGTATACTACTATATTCCTATTACTAGGGCTAATCCATAGTTCCTAGATTACTATTATCTAGTATTCTTTCGGATCTAGCTATTAGAGGAATATGATTTAGATCTTGTCTATACTATAGTTAGTATTGTACTATAGGATAGTAAGCTTCCCCTAACTACTATTCATCCTAGGCGTTCTAGTATGCCTATATGTCTTCTATCGCTTCGTAGCTCTAGCCTTAGCCTAGTTACCCTTCTTAGTCTATAGCTAGGGGGAATAGGGATAAGATCTTAGTATTCTATAATCTACCTACTAGGGTAATCGAGTTTATGCCTATTAGTCTCCCTAGTAGTCTTCTTAATCTATCGTCTATATTTAGGTCTAGGCTTATGCTCCTAACTTTTCTCTTAGACTTAATAGTTGTCTACCCTTCTAAGTCCCTCGGGTCTTTTAGGTAGGTTAGGTAATTCTAGCTCTTTATTGCTTAGTCTCTAAACGCCCTTGCTTTTGTAATAGCTACTTGTTTTACCTTGCATAATACTAACTATACTATATAGGTACCTTAATAGTTACTATATTTCCTTATTGTTCCTTAGTATTCGTCTATTCTATATAGTCCTACGTATTTTCTATACGCCTATTTAGCTCTATAGTACTTTGCAATATACCCAAATTGTCCGTACTTTAGGTATTATATTAGTCTCTACTTCGGATTAAATTCCTCTATAGTAAGTAGAGTACCTTAGGATATAAGGCCCTTTTGTATAATTTCCCTTACTTAAGCTAAGCTTTGTATATTTAGGATAATAGAGGAGTGTATCTTGCCTTCTATAGCCCTTCGGCTTTTTAGCTATACTACTTAGGATATCCTAAGGTTTAGGTAGAGTCTTCCGTTTTCTTCCTAGATCTTATAGATATAGCTTAGGTCCTTAGGGTTAAGTCCTACGGCCCTAAAGCTATAGACTAGTACCTAGTGTATTAGGGTCTCTATTATAGCGCTAGGGAGTGTCTTCTATATCTACCCTAGTTTATTTGTTAACTTGTCTTTAGCGGGTTTAGATACTACAAATACCCGTATATCGCCGCTCTTAAGTTTCTTAATAGCAATTACCTCTAGGTCTTTAAGTCCCTAAAGTATTTCTTAGTTAGTAAGGCCTTTTATCTTTTCTTGCTCTTCCTTATAGCCTACCCTTATAGTAATTATATAACTTTTAAGGGGAATTCTCTATATACTTAGTATAGCTAGCTAGCCTTAGGCGGTAGCCTATGCCTATGTTCTCGGTTCGGGTGTTTTCGTAGTAGTTTAGAGGTTCTATAAGTAGGTTCGGAGGATGTTTATAGTGTCGGTATCTTTCAATTAGTATAGGAGCTAGGTCTAAGCCTACTAGAGGAGGGAGAGGAGGGATAGGAAATCTAGGGCCTAGGGAGTATCTAGTGCCTTTTAGATATCGTCTATTAGGGTTTGTAGGTTCTTTTAGATGTTTCTACTCGTTTTTAGCTAATTAGGCTATTCTTTCGGGCCTTTAGGGCCCGGTTTAGGTATTAGTTAGCCTTTAGTCTAGCTTTAGGGTAGAGGCTAGATCCCTCCCTTCCTCTACCTTTCCTCGGGTCTACCGTCGCGGTATTGTTTCTAGAGAGGTGTATTCGTGTCTCCTATGCTCGTAGGCTCTAGCGCCTTAGCCTAGGAGTTAGATATGTTTTTTTGCGATAAGTATATAAGAGCTAGATATAGAGAATAGCTAAGAGGAGGAGAGGGGAGGACTAGAAAGATTCTAAGAAAAGGTATTATAAAGGTAGTATCTAGATACTAGTATACTAACTATAGGGGCTATTAGTAAAAAGAAAGGAAATAAACTAGAGATAGGAGGTTTTTATATATACTTGTTTTCCTCCTTAGATACTATATAGCTATAACCTATATAGGCTAGATAGCTCTAGAATAGGAGAATATCTATCTATCTATCTATCTATCTATATTATAGTAAATAGTAATAGTAATAGTAAAATAGTAAATACTATTCTATTATTTTACTTAATTTCATTAGTTTTCTAACCTATATTAAGCTATATTAAGCTATATTAAGCTATATTAAGCTATATTAAGCTATATCAAGCTATATTAAGCTATATTAAGCTATATTAAGCTATATTAGTATATATTAGTATTAGATATAGACTCTAAGATATAGACTAGTATATTATAGTACTAGATCCTTCCTTAATAATAATGTCGAGCTAAGGAGGGCCGATAGGTATAAATGGATTATAAACTATAATAGAAGCTACAAGGAATAGTAGGGGCTAAAGTAGGAATAGTAAGTATGTTGTTATTATTGTCTATAGGTTGGAGCTTAACCTAAAAGGGGTTAGCTTGGATTAGTTACATAATTATTATTATGTGATCTAGTCTACTTAGTATCCCCTACTAAGTAACTAACTAGACTATATATTCTAATACTCCTACTTAGATTAGTTGGTCTATAAATCCTAATTCTAACCAATATAATCTAACAAGAACTTCAATTAGCTAATTAGATGTAATAGCTTCTAGATTAGTATAGCGTATCCAATCTACTAGGTTTAATTCCTAGATCTAGTGTTTGCTTGCTTAGTAGAGTTTGAACTCCTCTAAGTAAGTACTTTTATCCCTTTATACTAACTATAATTGTTTAATAAATTCCTAGAACTATGGCCCTGTCTTTAGCTTAGTTAGGCTATTAGCTACTATCTCTTTTATTAGAGTGTATTCTACTATAACCTTTCTTTACTACTAAAGATTTCTAACCTTATTGAAACTAATATTAATATGTTTTAATCTCTTATAGGTATAAGTATCTTTAACAAGAGTTAAAGCTACCTAGTTGTTACCTATAATCTAAATAGGTCTAACCTCATTCACTATATTAGAATTTCCTTTAATTAATAGTTAGAATGAGTATTCTCCTACTAACTATGTATAGTCTATCTCCCTTAAGAGTGCTATAAGGAATTGAGATTGCTTTGTATATACATTTATTACTATGTACTTAGCTTCTATAGTTAATATAGCAACTAACTTCTACTTCTTACTTATCTAAGAAACTAGTAATCTATAGAGAAAGAAGATGCTTCTAAGGATCGAGACTCTATTAGCTTTGTCTATTATATAATTAGAGTCTAAATATCCTATTAGCTTTCCTCTATCCCTCCTAAACATTAACCCTAAACTTAGGAATAATCTTAGATATCTAGCTAGTTTTCTAAGTGCTTTTAGATATCTCTTAGATAGATCTAATATATATAATCCTAATCTTCTAAAGGCAAAAGCAATGTTAGGTCTTATTATAGTTATTAGCTACATCTATGTACTATTCTAGCTTTAGTACTTAGTCTTGTTATACCTTTCTTTATTTAAGTTAGATTTTCTTAGACTCTTATAGCTATTAAGTAGTAATAAGGTTAAGTAGGCCATTTCTTTAGTCATTCTAAACTTGGTAAGGTTTTCCTAGATATAGTGTTCCTAGTCTAGCTTTAGAGTACTATTCTTTCTATCTCTAGTAAGCTTTATTCTAAGAATTTTGGTTAGTTTACCTAGGTCTTTGATTTTGAATACCTTACCTAGTTCCTTCTTAAACTAGAGAATATCTCCTAGCTTTAGTACTATAATAGGAATGTTATCTATATAGGTAAGAACCATTAGGTTCCTTCCTCTATAGATAAGTAAACATAGGTCTACCTCTAACTAGTAGAATCCCATTTCCTCTAGCTTTAAGATATATAGCTTGTTCTAGTCTCTTATTACTTGTTTTAGGCTATACAAGCTCCTTAGGATTTTTAGGGCTATACCTTATAGGACTTCTATACCTAGTAGTAGGATTATGAAGATGTCTTCTTATAGGGTACTTTTAGTAAATGCATTGTTCATATCTACTTAGTGTAGCTCTAGATCCTTTTTATATATAGTAGCTATAAATACTCTAAGTATATTATGCCTAACTATTAATACAAATGTCTCCTAGAAATCTATCCTAAATTTCTAAGAGAACCCCCTTACAACTAGTCTTGCTTTGAACTTGTTAATTGCTCTACTAATTAGTCTCTTTATATTAAATACCTATTTTGAAGTAACTAGGTTTGCTCCTTTTAGTAGAACTACCTAATCCTAGGTATAGTTACTTCTAAGCGTAGTTAGTTCCTTCTAGATTGTATCTTCCTATATATAACCCTATTTAGGATCTTGTATTACCTCTTAGTAGATTCTTAGGATTAGAACCTCCTATCTTTGTACAATCCCTAATATAAAGGTAGGGAATGCAACCTTATAAACATACTCTAGAAGTTCATCTATCTAATCTATACTTAGATCTAGGTCTTTCATTATATAGATAAAGGCCCTATAGTACTTGGCTTCTAGGAACTTATCCTCCTCTAATTCTCTTAGTCTCTTTTATATAGTTAATCTTATAATTATACTATATACTCTTTCTTCTCTTAACCCTTTATTAGAGATTAATCTCCTTCTCTTTAAATTCCCCTCCTAAGCCTAGATATCTTAGTTGTCTTACTAAGGGTTCTCTTAGCTCTAATTAGGGGCCTACTATTTCTCTTAGCTCTAATTAGGGGCCTACTATTCATTATTTTATTCTTTTTCTTCTAGATCCATTATTACCTAATATTAGTCAATGTCCTTTAGTAGTAGAGGCAGTTGGACCTATAATGGTTTAATATCCTGGTTCTCCTTCCTTAGTCTACTAACTAGGTTCCTTCCTAGGGCTTAGCTTGGCTAGTTAAGTCTAGGAACATTTAATATTATATCCCCTCCTTTCTTATTCTTAAACTAGATAGTATTGTTATAAGCCCTTATAGCTTTTATATCGGGTTCCTAGAATAGCTACATCTTTAATGTATTAGGCATATACCTAATAAAAACGGCATCTTTGCCTCTATTCATTAGCTTGTCTAATCTCATCCTAGCCGGCTAAGATTTAGCGTCTATATATACAACTGCTTTGCATCCCTAGACCCTAAAGTATAATGTAGAAGGTCTCTTTCTAGTAAAAGCTTTATTAAGTAAAACTTTGAATCTATCTATATCTAGCCTATTTAGGAGGGTATTTCTCATAATAGTATAGGTAGCTAATGCTTCTAGCTAGAATTCAACTAGTATGTTTAAATCTTCTAGTATTACCTTAACATATTCCTTAGATATCTAGATTAACCTTTCTATAACTCTATTTTAGATTGAGTTATATGCTTTAGTTGTATAATAGGAGATTCTAGATTCTTTCTCCTATTGCTTAAGTAATATAAGTAATTCTCTTGCTCTATTACTCCTTACTACCTAAAGCTAATTCCCTAATTATAATTTAGCTTTTCTTCTCTATCTCTATAATGCATTTGCTACATCTTCTCTTGATTTTAATAGGAATACCTACTTCTTTCTTAAAAAGTTATCGATAATCTTAAGCTACTATTTAAAACCTAGTCTTGAGATAGGTAATAGTCTATAGATATTAATTAAGATAAGGGAAAGCCTAGCTAGCTTTCTCTTAGTCTCCTTACCTCTATGTTTTTTTATTTTAGCTAGAGAATATACCCTATAGGGCTAATGCTTTGTAGGGACAGGAATTTTGTCCTTTAGGTTAGTTACTTTATAAAGGTCTTTTAGTACTCCTTCTCTAAAGTATCTAACTCTTCTATACTATAGCTCCTACTAATCCTAGTCGGTCTAGGCTATAAGTATATAGGCATTATTATT
>LFZO01000566.1:0-28203 GCA_001578225.1 Pseudocercospora musae
AGGTTAGTATACTAGTCGTAGAGGATGCGAATAAGTAGCGCGTAGAAGAAATCGTAAAGAAGAAGGTATAGAAGGGAGAGACTTACTACCTTATTAGGTAGGTAGGCTAGCTAGAAGAATATAATACTTAGGAACTAGTAGAATATATAGAAGACTTAGCGGCGCTTAACGTATTTAAGGCGTAAGCGAGACATAGTTAGAGAATATAAGAATAAGATAAGACAAGGTTAATAGACATATACTCGTTTCGCTATTAATATAGGTATTTAGCCTAGCTTAGAATAAAAGAAAATAATACGTTCGCGACGCTTGCGCGTCGTAGGCGTACAACCTATAGACTAGCTACAAGTAGCTAGTTACTCTCGTAACTATTAGAAGCCTTACCCTACTTAGGCTTAGGCATAGGTAGAAAGCCTATAGTAGTATCGACTACTACTATAGTAGTATATACGCCCTTTAGGGCGAGGTTCTATCGTAGTTAGTATACGACTAATAGGCGATAGGGGCGCGAGGGAGATACGTACCTAACGGCCGATTTCTACTAGCCTAGAGAGGTTAATGTTAATACGCTCTAGGATAGCTACTAAGTCTAGACCGTTAGTAGTCGCCGGCGCGATACTAGCGCTATAGTTACGCTTAAGTAGCGTACCGTCGCCGGTAATCTTGTTCTTGTTACGGTAGTAGCTATTTGGGGATTTCTTAACCTCTAGAAAAAGCTAGGCAATTAGTAGACGCGACGCGTACGAAGAGGAAGCGATACGTACGGTCTACGTATACGTCTAGGCGCTACTAGATCTCGTCTAGACCGATCTAGGCCTAGATAGGATTACCCCTATACTTAGTATCGTCGGGGTCGTAAGTAGCGCGCTTAGCGCGAGCTACGCGTATATACTAGAGTAGCGCGACGAGGTGTAGTACTATAACTAGCTTATAGGGATAGTGCCCCTTAGTATATCTCTAGTACTTCTTCTTAGTAGTAGGGTACATATTATCCCTAATATACACATTATTTAGATCCTCTATAGCGAGTTAGTTGCGAGGTATATACGAGGAGTACGTAGGGATTATTCTTACTATTAGTAGTTATGTACTAGAAGTATCTACTACAACCTTCTATATTAGGCCTAAATCTCTTGCTAGCTATAACTAGGGTAGTAGGACTAGTAGTAGGGCGCTTGTATACCGTAACCGGAGTACTAGCTAGGTCTATACTAAGAGTAGTATAAAAATTGTTAGTTAAGACGTAAGAGGAGCTTGCGTAGTACTAGCGAGGTACTAGCGCGGTACTAGTAGAAAGCTTAGAAATAGGGGAAGTTTTTAGGTAGACTATAGATACTACTTATATACGGGCTACCTAGTTACTAACAATAACAATTAACACGTTCTTAGGAATACGCTAGACCTACCTAGTAACGTTACTAGTAGCAAAACATAAAAATTCTACTATATAACAACGAAGAGTTTTCGCGTAGTAACGAGCTACCCGAGGTAGTAACGTACGCTAAGCGTATTCGAAGCGTAGGAGGCGCGAGGGAATGCGTAGATAGGATAGCTTAACGAGGAGTTAGGTTTGTCTATAGCTAGGGATAGCTATACTAGGAGAAAGGGGATAATTGTAAGGACCTCGATAAGGTAAGGTCTCTTACTAAGCCCTAAGTGTACTAAGCGGCGCGCGCTAGGGGCGCACGCTAGACGTACGTAACTCGTATAGCCTTTTTAACCTAGCGCTCTATGTAATCCTTTTAGGAGGCACTTGTTAGTTCTACTACCTACTATGTTATCGGTTAGGCGGATGTTCTATACGTTACTATATACCTAGCCCCTAACAAAGGACGAGACGTAGGCGATAAGTAACCTATTACTAATACTATAGGCTAAACTCTTAGTCTAGTTAGACCTTTCTAGGGAGATAGAGCCTATTGCAAAGTATACTTCTATAATATATATCTCTATATAAAGAGTAGCGAAGATATATATAAAGTATAGTAGCTTCTTATACTACCTAGCTAGAGTTATAGCTATAGTAGTTAAGGATAATAGATCCTACTACTAGGTACTAGACCTACTACTTAGTTTTATATATACCCTATAGTAGCTAGAGCCTATAGTAAAGGAGCTATATAAGGCTACTAAAGAGACTAGTATCTTCGAGGAGTATTCTATTAGAGAGGATATCCTTTTCTAAGGCAAGGCAATCTATATACCTAAGGACCTCGCGTTAAGAATATAGGTAATACGTATATACTACAATAATCCCCTTATAGGACATTTCGGCTAAGCTAAGATAGTTAAGCTAATACGTAGGAAATATACTTAGCTAGAGTTAGCTTAGGAGGTTTCGGAGTATATCTCTATCTATACAATATATTAGAGGTCGAAGGTAAGGCACTATCGCCTATATAGCGAGTTAGCTACGCTACTAATACCTACTAGGCTATAGTAAGAGCTAACAATAGACTTTATTACTAATCTACTACTAAGCAAGCTTAGTACCTACGTCTATACTATAATACTTATAATAGTTAATTACTATACGAAGATAAGCCTCCTTATACCTACTACAAAGAAGTACATAGTAGTAGAGCTAGTAGATATCTTTTAAAGAGAGGTAGTTTAAAGGTTTAGAGTCCTAGCTAGAATAGTTAGTAATAGAGGATCTCTATTTACTAGTTAGTTTTAGAGCGACTTCTATTACGAGACGTATATAAAGTACAAGCTTAGTATAGCGTTCTATCTATAGACTAATAGGTTACTAAACGTACTAACTAGATACTAGAGTAGTACCTAAGATGTTATTGTTTAGATAACTAGGTAGACTAGGTATCCTAGCTCTCGTAGGTAGAGTTTGTATACAATAATAGCGTATACCCTATACTATATATAAGCCTATTCCGAATACTATATAGGTATAATCCGGATATTGCCCCTATATTATTACCTATAGCTTAGGACGAGCTATCTAAAGGAAGGGTATTAGTAGTAATCGACGCTATAGAAAGACTATAAAAAGTATATAAGATACTTGTATAGCGCTAGAAGACTATAGTAGAATACTAAGCCAAGTACTATAATACTAATTATAAGGCTTAGAAGTATAGTATTAGTAACCTAGTACTATTATTATCTAAGAATATTAGACTAGACCTACCTAAGAAGAAGCTTAGCCTAAAGTATCTTAGCCTATTTCGTATTATCGATATAGTAGGAGTATAGGCGTATCGCTTAGCGCTATCTACTAATACGAGAATCTATAATGTTTTCTATATATCCCTACTCGAGTCTTAGAAAGGATACGAGGGCAAGGAGCATAAGGTTAGTATACTAGTCGTAGAGGATATAGATAAGTAGTATATAGAAGAAATCGTAGAGAAGAAGATATAGAAGAGAGAGAGAGATACTACCTTATTAGGTAGATAGACTAGCTAGAAGAATATAATACTTAGGAACTAGTAGATTATATAGAAGACTTAGTAGTACTTAACGTATTTAAGGCATAAGCGAGATATAGTTAGAGAATATAAGAATAAGATAAGATAAGGTTAATAGATATATACTCGTTTTACTATTAATATAGGTATTTAGTCTAGCTTAGAATAAAGGAAATTATACGTTCGTAACGCTTATACGTTATAGGTATACAACCTACTAACTAGCTCTATAGAGCTAGTTACTCTTATAACTATTAGACCCTCCCCCTTAGTAGGCATAGGTAGGAAGCCTATAGTAGTATCGACTACTAATATAGTAGTATAGGTACCCTTTAGGGCGAGGTTCTATCGTAGTTAGTATACGTTTAATAGGCGATAGGGGCGCAAGGGAGATGTATACCTAGCGTCCAATCTCTACTAGACTAGAGAGGTTGATATTAATATACTCTAGGATAGCTACTAGGTCTAGACTATTAAAAGTAGCTAGTGCGATACCTATACTATAGTTATACTTAAGTAGTATACTATCGCTAGTAATCTTGTTCTTATTATAGTAGTAGCTATTTAGAGAGTTCTTAACCTCTAGAAAAGTTAGGCAATTAGTAGACGTAACGCGTATAAGGAGAAAGCGATATATATAGTTAGTATATAGGTCTAGGCGCTCGTTAATCTAGTCTAGATTAATCTAAGCCTATATAGGATTATCCCTATATTTGGGATTGTCTAGGTCGTAAGTAGTATACTTAGTATAAGCTACGTATATATACTAGAGTAGCGTAACGAGGTATAGTACTATAACTAGCTTATAGGGATAGTGCCCCTTAGTATATCTCTAGTACTTCTTCTTAGTAGTAGGATACATATTACTTCTAATATATATATTATTTAGATCCTCTATAGCGAGTTAGTTACGAGGCGTATATAAGGTATATATAGGGATTATTCTTACTATTAGTATTTATATACTAGAAGTATCTACTATAACCTTCTATATTAGGCCTAAATCTCTTACTAGTAGTAACTAGGATAGTAGGACTAGTAGCGCTATACTTGTATAACGCAAGTAGGATACTAGCTAGGTCTATACTAAGGGAGGTATAAAAATTGTTAGTTAGTATATAAGAGGAGCTTACATAGTACTAGCGAAGTACTAGTATAGTACTAGTAGAAAGCTTAGAAATAGGGGAAGTTTTTAGCTAGACTATAGATACTACTTATATATAGGCTACCTAGTTACTAGTAATAACAATTAATATATTCTTAGGAATACGCTAGACCTACCTAGTAACGTTACTAGTAGGATATAAGAATTCTACTATTTAATAACGAAGAGTTTTCGTATAGTAACTAGCTACCTAAGGTAGTAATATACGCGATACGTATTCGAAGTACTAAAGGTACGAGAGAATATATAGATAGGATAGCTTAATAGGGAGTTAGGTTTGTCTATAGCTAGGAATAGCTATACTAGGAGAAAGGGGATAATTGTAAGGACCTCGATAAGGTAAGGTCTCCTACTAAGCCCTAAGTATACTAAGCGGTATACGCTAAGTACGTATACTAGATATACGTAACTCGTATAGCCTTTCTTACTAGGTATACTATATAATCCTTTCAGAAGGTACTTATTAGTTCTACTATCTACTAAGCTATCGGTTAGGCGGATGTTCTATACGTTACTATATACCTAGCTCCTAACAATTGCCCTATTCCTCGTTACTATCGATAGTATCTCCTAGTAAGTTATTAGCTAGAATAGAGGAATTATTATTCTATTTAGTATTAGGAAAGTTTTCCTAGTTAGTATTCTAGCTAACTAGATTCGATACTAAGGCCTTTACTTTCTTCTATACTATTTTAAGTACTATATAGTATACTTTAGAAGAGTAATTTATATATAAAAGGAATATATAATATATAGTATATAGTACTCGATTAGAACTACTCGAATTACTAAAAGAGAAAGAGAAGAGAGATATCTAGAGAGTACTTAGAGGATATATACCTATAGACTAAGATAGGCCTATAATCGTAATAGTTATTACTAAAGTTAGAGTCTTAGTTTCTACTAAAGAGAGTTATTCTTACTAACTAAGTTCTTCTAATCTACTAGTAACGTTACTATTCTTATTATTAGATAAAGACTTATCTTCTAATAATATCTTCTTATATATACTATATAGTATAAAGCGAATAGTAGTATAACTAGTAGTATACTAGACTAGTAGATTATTAAGAAACGATAGTATTAGGTTTAAAGTCTCTATTATTGTAGTATCTAGCTAACCTATTAACTAGGTATCGAGACTATAACATCTAGCCTTATATTCGTATCTACTAAGTTACTAGTAGTAATTATATTAATACTACTCTATATCTTTCTACTAGTTAAGTAAGAACTACTTTAAATATCTCTAATCGAATCCTATAAAGTATTTACGCGATATATAATCTTCTAACCTATACTCTATCTTAATCTATAGTTCTAGGCCTCTAAGATTATCCTCTTCTATCTCTTATAGTAGTCTTATCTTCTTACTATATATCTTTACTAACTAATCTTCTTAAGGATTATATAGATACTAAATAGGTAGACTTAGACTTATAGATAGGCTCTATAGCTACTCTATGAAAGAGGTATAGGCTACGTAGTATATAGTACTCGATTAGAACTACTCGAATTACTAAAGAAGAAAGGGAAGAGAGGTATCTAGAGAGAAGATATATGCCTATAGGCCAAGACGGGCCGCCCCGGCCCTTCTTAGCCTATTTCGACTCTAGATAGGCTAACTAGGCCTATAAATAGGCTAACTAGGCCGTAGTCGTAACATTGCCCCCCCCCCCCTCTATAGGCCTACGTCCTAGAGGCTAGAAATAGAAAACTTTACTTATAGTCTATTATTATATATAAAGTAAATCTTACTATTGTTCGAAAAGCTTACTTAGGTAGCGATAACGCTATCGCCGTACCGCTACGGGGATTTAAGCTATCTAAGTCTATTCAAATTAGTCCCTTTTACAATATATATCCTCTAGGTATGTTTTCTAATACTACCGCTCTACTATCCCCTACGCCTAGCGCCGGAGGGAGTAAGCTATATTCGATCCTTCTTAAGGCGGTTCGGGCTAACTTAGTATAGTAGCCCCCTTTTCCTAGTAGTAGCGCCCTTATTAGTTATCGCTAGTCGCCTTTGCATTATCCTAAGTCCTTTTAGACTATTTCGGCCCGATAGCTATCTATATAAAGTTTAATAGTAATCTATGCCTTAACTATACTAATATTATATAGGGCTATACCGGTAGAAGCCGTATTAGCCTTCTCGAGGCTATATACCCCTAAATTAACCTATCTAACTATAAGGAAGACCTTACTAACGAGACTAAGTACTTCGACTATCTAAAGTATACCTCCTATAGCTCGAGCTACTTCTAAGTAAGTCGTTTTAGCTCGAGATAGCTCGAATAGGGCTAACTAGTATCTAGATTCCTATAGAGTATAAGCCTACTATTAAGGTAGCTAACCAATTGCGCTAGGAGGCCCTAGACGTCCTAACTAATAGAAAGAAGGCCCGAGAGGCCTACTAAGCTTATATATCGGTCTACGAGAAGGTTAAGAAGTACGTATTAGCTCGTATAGAATCGAGTTATACTAACTAGTACCCCTTAGGAAGTATCTACGTTTCGAGGGTACCGGTAACCTCTATACTTATATAGGCAAGGCCGAATTTAATATATCTAGTCCGTTTCGACCCCCTTTGCCCTAGCTTGCCTTAGCTAACCTCTCTTAGGTCCTTAGAAGGACTATAATACTATAATAAAAGAGGAGATAGAGCGTAACATAGCTACTAGGGTATATACGGATCCCTTCGACCCCTTTTAGCCCTAGCTAACCCTATTCAATTAGACTCCTATTAAGAAGTGTAAGCGTATTAGAAATAGCTACGTATCGTCTTAAAAGAAGATAAAGGGGCTCGAGAGAGACTAGAAGGAGGTCGCAAAGGGCCTAAGTACCTACCTTTAGCTATATACGGATTAAGTTAAGGCGTTTTAGCGTAGTTTAGGTTATATGCCTACTAGCGAGGCCTATACGGCTCTTACGGAGCTAGTAAAGGAGTCGCCGAGCGCTAACGACCTATCTAGGGAGTTCCTAACCCCTCGCGAGCTCTTCTACGGCTAGTAGATAGATAAGGACTCTTTTAGGGCCTAGTAGGATCCTTTTGTATCGAGACGGCCTATATACTTACTTAGTATAAGTCGAGTCTTAGGTTAATAGTTCTAGTCGCCTCTAGTTAGTCTATTTTAGACCGTTCGCGTCCTATTAAGCGAGGAGTTAGCTAGGTATATCCGAATATATTTAAACGAGGCTAATTAACCTCGAGTTCGTCTATATAACCTTGCTTCGTCCTATTCCGTCCCTTTCTAGATACGTATTACTAAGTATTAAGGCTACTACCCTATAGTAGGGAGAGGAGAGTATATTTAGCGCTAGAAAGGCTCGTATCTATACTATATTAACGCTCTACGGCGGCGTACGCGCTATTAGCGTTAGGAGTAGGCGCTACCTCGCGCTTACGTTCCTTTAAGATCCTTTCCAATCCTCTATCTATCTAGCGAACGCCTTAAGAGCCGCCTTACTTAGGTACTCCGCTAGTTCCTAGACCGAGAAGTGCCTAATAAAACGCCGGTAGTAGTTAGCGAACCTAATAAAGATATATATATCCCTTACGCTCCTTAGCTCGGGCTACTCTCTAATCGTTACGACCCTTCCTAGCTCTATTTTGATCCTATTTAGGATAATCATATAGCCAAGGAACCTAATCCGGTCCCTATTAAACTTATACTTACTAAGCTTCGTATATAGCTTATAGCGTTAGAGCCTCTCGAGAATAGTAGTAACGTACCGGATATGTTCCTCTAGGTTTTAGAAGTATATTAGGATATTATCTAAATAGACGATATAGATTGTATCTACTAGGTCTAATAAGGCGCTAAGGATATAGCTTTAGAATACCGCTAGGGCGTTTGTAAGCCCGAATAGTATTATAGTATACTCGAAGTACCTATATCTCGTACGGAAAGCGGTCTTCTACTCGTCCCCCTACTTAATATAGATCCTATAGTAGGTATCTCGAATATCGAGCTTCGTAAAGATCTAAGTATTAGCGAGACGGTCTAAGGACTCCTATACAAGGGGCAATAGGTACCGATTCTTTACTATAATAGCGTTTAAGCTCCTATAGTCGACGTATAGCTATAGGCTACTATCTTTCTTCTTAGTAAAGAGGATACCGGTATCCGCTAGGGACTTTAATAGGTAGATCTAGTCCTTTACGAGGTATTTATCGAGGTATTTCCTTAGGACTACTAACTTAGTCTCTAAAAAATTATATAACGGATTATAGAGAGGAGTCTTGCCCTCTATTAGGTCGATAGACAACTTATATAGGCTATAATCGGGGAGTAGGGACGCGTCCCCTTCCTCGAATATCCTATAGAGGTATTTATACTCTAGTAGGAGGCTATTCGGGTCGTCTTAGTCCGTCTTAACTATCGATATTACGAAGAGATACGTATCCTTATCTAATATAGTCTTCGAGAAGTCGGAAGGACCTAATATAGCGTAAGCGCGCTATTTACGGGCTCCCTTTCTCTTCTAGATAGCCGTCTTAGCTATAAAGTTAATCGAAGGGTTCTATTATTCTAACTAGGATATCCCTAGTACGATATTAAAGCCGTAGATCCTTCCGATAGCGAAATTATCTATATAGCCTCGCTACTAACTACTCGTATCCGATACTTCGTAGGTTATATAGTATTTACTACTTATAGCTAGCGACTAGCCGTTAAGGATCTTATACCGCTCGGCGTCTATATTACTTAGGGCAAGGCTAGCCTCTTTAGCTACTATACTATCTAAGATATTAGCCTAGGAGCCGTAATTAATAAGCCCTCTAAGCGTATAGGAGTTCTTGCCCTACTATAGCTTAATATCTAGTTAGATTAACTAAAACTAGTTCTAGTCGACCCTTCTTAGTCTACCGGGCTCCGTACTCCTCCTTTACTCCTCGGTATAAACGACCTAGCCTACTATAGCTAGGAGGGCTACTAGGTAGGTTTATCTTTTCCCGATTCTAGATTATAGGTAGGGCATTAGGGCTTCTTATAGCCTATCTTACTATAATACTAGTACTAAGGGACTTCTTTATCCTTCTCGGACCTACTAGGGGCGCTCTAGTGCCTCTATAGGAAGCTTCGGCCCTTCCTACCTCGGCTACGACCTCCTAAGCCTCTAGATAGTTTATCCGATACTAAGCTAGTAGCGCTATTATCTAAGTCGGAGCGGCCGCGCTTCTTATTACCCTAGTCTTTATCCCTATAGGACCTATACTCGTTCTCTAGCGAGTAGTAGTAGGCATTCGCTACCTCTTCTACTTCGATTAGTATTCGGAAGCGCTATTAGCCTACCTCGATACGATAGTAGATCTTCTTATCTATAGCTACTACGAAGTCGTATATTATATAGTCCTAACGGTCCTCTTTAACCTTATTCTACTAGATCTTTATATAGTCTAGTAGCTCGGATAGGGTACAATTCCCCTAGTTAGCTCGCTTTAGCCTATCTAGGGCTAATTAGCGGCGTTCCTCTTTCGTCCCTATAGAGTCTAGTATTACCTACTTTATCTTTTCCTAGGTATATTCCTTAGGGTCCGAATATCTAGTATACCGCTTCTATTTAACTTACTACTTCCTTTCTATCTATTCTTTAGCTAGGTCTACTTTTATTTCTTCTATAGAATAGATATAAGGGGCCTACCTAAAGATACGGTCGTAGTCGGTAACCTATTAGTCGTAGTCTACGTACCCCTTGCCTTCGAATATATAGAGGTTCCTCGCCTTAGGGATAGCTAATCCTATAGATATAGAGGATAGTATAGCGGAGGCTATACCTAGTTAAATACTCCCTTACTCTATAAAGAGGGAGGCTTCCTAAGCTATATCGGCTATTCTTTTCTTAAGACGGGCTAACTCGAGGCGTTGCTTAGCCTATTTAGCCTATTCTTCTTTACGCTAGAGCTAGGCTACTAGGACCTCGTCGTTATAGTCCTCTTTAGCGTCGCCCTATTCCTTATTATTATCGATAGTATTCCCTAGCGAGTCGTTAGCTAGGGTAGAGGAATTATTGTCCTACTCGGTATTAGGAAAGTTTTCCTAGTTGTTTTCCTAGTTGTTTTCTTAGCTAACCGGATTAGATACCGAGGCCTTTACTTTCTTCTATACTATTTTAAGTACTATATAGTATACTTTAGAAGAGTAATTCGTATATAAAAGAGGTATAGGCTACGTAGTATATAGTACTCGATTAGAACTACTCGAATTACTAAAGAAGAAAGGGAAGAGAGATATCTAGAAAGAAGATATATATCTATAGGCTAAGATAGGCTATCCTAGTCCTTCTTAGCCTATTTTAACTCTAGATAGGCTAACTAGGCCCGTGAATAGGCCAACTAGGCCGTGATCGTAACATACTCGGTATATAGTTATATAGAAGGGCTTAATATTAAATATATAGTAAACTAGTAATAGTAAGGTAGAAATAGCTATCTATATATAGAGGAGATAGATATTGAATTCAAGGATATTGACTAAGAAATAACTAACTAATTTGCCTTAGGCCTCCTCCGCTATCGGACCACTGATTTATGAACAGCCGGGGCTAATTTACGAATAGTCGCCCCCATGCTATTGGCCAGTATAGCCCAGCCCAGGTTTCCCGCCTCTGCCGTTGCTGAGAACTACTGTATCCCGCTTTGGATTCTGCCGCTCCCAGGCGCTATGCCGACTGGGGGTCTGCGGTCTACCGCTCTGAGGAAGCTCCAGCCTCTCGAGGGCGATGACCATTCCCGAGATGCAAGGCTCCACGCTATCGAAGAAGCCCGAGGTTAGAGTTGCTTGACTATTATTGTGACAGGATGGCACTCTGGGACGGCGTGGATTTTGCTTGCCGGTATAAAATTTCCCATATGAAGTGCCGAGAGACACTGTCCAATACTCCAGTTCAATCGTCACGATGGTCGTTCACACGAGTCCAATACCCGACCTCGACATCCCAAAATGTAATCTTCTAAGCTATCTGTATCCTTCGAATGAGCAGCCCTCGGACGAGCCGGTATGGACCGATGCGGCGGACCCCAAGAAGGCATTGAGCCCGCGGCAGATGCTCACATGGGTCAAACGAATCATGATCGGTCTGGACAAGCTAGGTCTCAAGAGAGGGGACGTTTGCCTCATACACACGCCGAACAATTTCCTTGTGCCCGCAGCATATCTAGGAATTGTGGGAGGTGCAAGGTGCTTCAGCGCGATCAACCCAATTTACACGGTTGAAGAGATCGTGCACCAGATGAAGCTCACTGGGGCAAAGTGCGTTCTGGCTCATCCATCAGTGGTCGAGCGTGACCTTGAAGCAGCTAGGAAAGCTGGCACGAATCCTAAGATCTTCCAGTTCTCAGATGATGAGGCGCTGTTGACAGACATACAAGGCGCAAGAGACTGGCGGCACATGCTTGGCTCTGAGCAGGAAGCACAGTCGTATCAGTGGCCAGAGCTTTCACCGGAAGAGTCTGTAAACACAATCGCTACTATCAACTTCTCTTCGGGCACGACGGGCCTGCCCAAAGGTGTCATGATCGGTCACCACGCTCTCATTGCAAACGTCGAGCAGACAGCAGCGGTTCGATGGCCGCATCTAGATACGAAGAAAGGAGAGAAGATCAAGGACGAAAGGTGGCTAGGCTTCCTTCCACTGTATCACGCTTATGGCCAGCTTTACGCCTGCGTAATGGCTGTAAAGTTCCACGTTCCTATTCAAATCATGCGCCACTTCATATACGAAGATTTCTGTCGCGCGATTCAGAACTGCAAGATCTCGCATCTGCAAGTAGCACCGCCTATTCTGGTCATGATGGCGAAACGTCCGGAGACCAAGAACTACGATCTGAGCTCAATACAAGGCATCCTATGCGGCGGCGCACCACTCGGGAAAGACCTTCAGAATTACATCGCACGAAGGTTCAACTGTGAGGTGAAGCAAGGATGGGGAATGACTGAAGTAACTTGTGGCTCAATATTGCAGTTCGAATCAAGAGACGATGGCACGGTCGGCAAGCTCATTCCGAACAACGAGCTAAAGCTAGTGGACGACAATGATCAAGAGGTCGGCTTTGACACTCCGGGCGAGATGCTGATAAAAGCACCAAATGTCATGCTAGGCTACTGGCGGAACGAGAAAGCCACCAGCGAAGCTCTTAGTCCAGAGGGCTGGCTCAGGACTGGTGACATTGCGGTGATCAACAAAGAAGGCTACATATGGATTGTCGATCGTAAGAAGGAGTTGATCAAAGTCAACGCTTTACAAGTAGCGCCTGCAGAGCTTGAAGACAAGTTGCTGGAAAATCCCGACGTTGCAGATGCTGCGGTTGTTGGAATTACACTCAGTGACGAGGAGTGGCCGAGAGCATACGTCGTCCTTTCTGAAGACGGAAAGAAGAAGGGCGTCAAAGAAGGGGACATACAAAATTGGTTTAAACCCCGGGTGGCGAAGCACAAGGCTTTGGTTGGCGGAGTCCAGTTCGTTGATGAAATCGTAAGTCTCTTGGTCTGTCCACTGACCAAAGTAATTCTGCTAACTCATGCATAGCCCAAACTTCCGAGCGGCAAGATCGTGCGCAAGCGAATGAAAGAGTGGGCAAAACGAGATGCACCCGAAGTCGAAAAGAGCTTCAATCGATCAAAGCTATAAAGAAGTCCCGAATATCAATATGACATTGATCCAACACATCCCGAACGCGCGCTCAGAATTGGGTATTCTGCCCTAATCCTACCAAAAATGCAGAGCCTCACGTTGAAGTCCTCCAAAATCTGAAGAGCTATGTCCTGATTCAGGATTCGTCTGAAGACATTGAGCCAATACCTTTCAGCATACTATTTCTAGGCAGCAATGGTTTGCATCACATCCTTTGTCGCAACTGTTCCGTTGGCGTGGGTCGTTAAAGCATGTCCGCTTGGAAAGGCCGTTGGCGTAGACTCCGTTGGGCGTGTCGAGCGCGATCGCTGCCGCTTAGGAGACAGATGCCAAAATGACAAAGATTATTTGGCTGAATTGCATGTTGGTTGCCGGTGGTGAGTAGATCTGACAACGCTCCGGTTTTCAAGTTCACTGACGTCTCCGAAATTGTCGTCAATAGAAAGGGAACTATGCGGCGAGTGATGCACCTTTACACATAATGCCGCTCGCTGCTTTGAGACTTGCCTACCGCCTCCCAACGATGCTTGCCAGCAGACTTCGAGAACCGTCGTGCAAAGGAGACCTGTAGGCAGTTCGCTCCGATCGATACACAGGCCTGCGTATTTTGAGGCAGCATTTCCAGACCAGACAACTAAGCTCGGTGGCCGATCGGTCTCTGCTGGTCTCAGAAGCCAACTCATCCTACCACGATACGTCGTTCCGGAATTTAGATTGGCCTGGACCATCAGCCTTCGGGAGGTGGCACTGTTCGTCCAAAGACTTCTTGACAATGAATTGGGGCATGAAACTGGTCAAGCTGCTCAAAGATCAATAATATAAGACTAGGTATTGCTGCCATGAAATCTGCGTATGTCAACAACTTCTGCGTCTTGCATTTTCGAGGAGCCGACTCAATCGGCAGGCACAGACGGACGACTAAGTTGGATGAGAACAACGCCGGCGTCTGCCGGTTTCCACAATAAATCGCTGGGATGGCAAGGCTCGAACAGTCTGCCCCGTCGGCATACAGCACGGTATCTTTGTTGTGATTTCCCCACTCACGACAGTGCTACTTTCTGAATGCTACAGCTTTGACTTGCTATTCAGCTTGCCCTTAGCCTCGTTCACCTCTGCCAGCGCCATTTGGGCGAACGGCACGCGTTCGTTCCCGTATGATTGTGCCTCAGCTGAGCTTGCTTGTCTCAACGCGTATCTTGCTGCAATGCCCTGGAAAATGATCGAGTCTCGGAAGAGTGCGAAAGCAGTCGCCCAGGCCAAGTCTTGCTGAGAGACATTGAAACCAACGTCCTTCTGATACCACTGGACGCACTCCGCGTGTGTAGGCAGACCTGGCCAGTCTTTTGCAGTGCTGCCCGATCTTGAAGGATCCAGAAAAGCCTCGTCGGCGTGTTTGCGCGGCCACGAAGGGGTCGCGTTGGAAATCGTCCATGGCGAAAGTAGATTGGTTAGATCCCCCAACGGGTGCCCTATCGTTACCATCTCCCAGTCTAAGATGCCAATCACTTTCGGCTCACTTTTGTGAAATACAAGATTGTCAATCTTGAAGTCACCATGAAACAAGACTCCTCTGTCGAAGGGCTGATTCTGCTCATTACTGAAGAAATCAACGAGTTCGTCAAAAGCGGGCAGTTGTCCAACAGCTTCGCCTGTATCCTGATCTTTCGCATCTGCTTGGGATCTTGATAATCCTTTGAACGTTCTGATCTGCCTCTTGTAGAAGCCATTCGGCTTGCCAAAGTTCTCTAGCCCAATTTCTTTGTAATTTATTCGATGCAGCTTTGCCATTGTTCGCACAGCATCTCGCCAGATCTCGTGCCTGTGTTCAGCGCTCACGTCAGGTATCGCCGGGTTCTTGATGAAGCGCCCGTCAAGGAACTCCATGATGTAGAATGGAGTGCCTACGATGCTGTCGTCGTCGGAGAAAGCATACGTTTTCGGAACAGGCACGTCTGTCTTTTGTAGCGCGTGCAGAACTGTGTACTCTCGGTCGACTCGATGCGCAGTCTTCGACAAGATCTTCCCTGGGGGCTTTTTACGGAGGACATATCGGCCTCCATCTGAGGCTGTGAGAAGGTAAGTGGGATTGCTCTGGCCAAATCCGAACTATTGATCATCAGCATCGGTATTCAGAACAGCCAACCTGCGGGCACCCACCTGCTTCAGATCTAGAGGTGTCTTGATCTCAGGCACATTCCTCTCCAGGTAGCGCTCCAGTGACGCTTGGTTGATGGGCTGCCGGACTGGCCCAGCCATTGTAGCCCGTTCGACGCTGCCAGATGAGATCGCTTCTGCAGGGTGGAAGGAAAAGGGGCTTGGTGTAGAAGACGTCTGCTAGCTCTGAGGTTCTACGTGCGTTGACTTACTACCTTTCGATTCTACAAGAGGCCTGTCTCGCCGACCATCGTGTCGTTTCTGGTCGCCAGAAGGAGTTGAATATGACCTCGGCAATCCTGAAACTCAAGCTTGGGCCAGCAAAGTGAACCGAATGTGAATACACTCGCAATTTCACAAGCGAGCTGGGGAAAACATGGCAGCGGCTGCATTTTCCGTGCAGGTTACCGGCTATCTCGCTCTTGAAGATGCGACCATAGGGCTACGCAAACGTAAGTAGTAGTTGCATACATTCATTCACTTATTAGCGTCGCAATGTGTAGTTTCTGTGATCGTTTGCAAGAACCTCCGAGCACCATGGGCAATCATGCTCTCATCTTTGGCGCTACTGGTATTCAAGGATGGGCAGTCACCAGAGAACTTCTCAACGGTTATCCATCAACATCAGCTTTCGATCGCATAACCGCCTTGACAAATCGACCCATTACAGGAGAAATGCTTTGGCCCAAAAGTGATAAGCTACAAGTGGTCAGCGGGATCGACCTACTTGGAGACAATGTCGTTCAAGAAATGAAGGAACGAATCTCAGATATCAACGGAGTCACTCATGTCTTCTTCTTCGCATACATCTACAAGGAGAATCCGGATGCCGAGATTGCGATCAACGTAGAATTGCTCAAGCAGGCAATCTCTTCGGTCCAGAGTCTTTCCACGAAGCTCAATTTTGTCCTGCTACCTACGGGCACGAAGGCATATGGCGTGCATCTCCTCGATAAGTTTCCGTTCGCCGACAAGCTCCCGCTTTCAGAAGATCTGCCTCGCATCCCGGAGCCGTTCGCGAGCCAGAACTTCTACTACCACCAGACAGACTGGCTGGAAGCCGCGAGCAGAGGAAAAGAGTGGAGTTGGTGCGAGATACGACCAGATGTTGTCATCGGTTTCGTGCCGAACAACAATGTGTACTGCCTGGCTCAAACACTAGCTACGTATCTGGCCTGCTACCGAGAAGTCGAAGGCGATGGTGCCGAGTGTGCTTTCCCAGGTACCGAGCTGAGCTGGAAAGCGTTGTCCAATGACTCTGATCAGGACACGATCGCCCGCTGCAGCATTCATGCAGCTCTGCACCCAAAGACCTGTGGACAAGGACGAGCATTCAACATCGCCTCGAACAGCGAAGCTTCGTCGTGGCAGGAGAAGTGGCCTGTCGTCTGCGACTTCTTTGGGCTCAGAGGTACACCACCACCTCCCCATGGAACCGGACCACAACCTGGACAATATCTAAGCGAGCATCTTGAGCAGTGGCATGAACTGGAGCGTAGTCATGGTTTAGTCACAGGTAGAGTCGGTAATGATCGGAGTTTGGCGTCATATCAGTCCTTTATCATGACGTCTTTTAACTTCGACCGTTCTTTGGACTTGGGACGACAGAAGCAAGCGTGCGGTCAAGCTATGGAAGAGAAGGATAACAAGCAAGTGTGGTGGACCGCCTTTCATAGATTCAGAGACGCCAAAATCATTCCTTGATGTAGCCTCGACAGTGTAGCTAGCTCAGCGGTAGTGGCGAGAGTCGCAGGATGCAACCACGAACTTGATTCCAGACGCAGTCTTCAGAAAGTATTCCTCTTTCACCCCATTAAGATGCTCTGATGGGTACGCGAAGAAGAAATGAGGCAGTTTCTCATATTCATCATAGTAGTTTTGCACACTGAGTCCAAATTAATCACCACGTCTGCGGTCAATCCTCGAAACTCTTACCTGTTTCTATCGAGCAGTGTCTTCAGAGCTCGGGCATCGTCTCTCAATGTGTCCGTCTCGGCCGCACATAGGTAGACGCAGGGTAGGTCTTTCAGCCTCTGGTTCCAAACTGGGAAGATGTATGGATCGGTCGCAGGTGCATTGTGTAATGCTAGAAAAGTCTTCATTGCTGCTTTGGTGTCGATAGTGTGTTCAGCGTGCCCGTCATAGCTCTTGTAGCTGTTTCGAAACTCTTCTGGGACCGCATCGGGATGAATCGTGAACGGCTGGCATGCTACCACTCCTTGGATTCGGTCCTCCTTCTTGTCATCAATAAGCTTGAGTGCAGCGGCCAGTGCCAGAGTGGCGCCCGCCGAAACTCCCATGAGTAGCACCTTGTCAGGCTGAGATCCGAGACGTTCGGCATTGGTGATGCACCAATTCGCAGCTTCCACGCAGTCATTGAGCCCTGCTGGGAAAGGATGTTGTGGTGCCAGTCGATACTCTGCAGAAACGAACACCAAGCCAGTGTCTTTTGCGTGGCGACTGAGAAGAGCGTCATCGTCGTCTACACCTCCAAGAACACAGCCGCCGCCATGAAAGTAGCACACAACTGGCTGGCCTCCTCTGGCAGTTGGAGGTGAGTAGATCTTCAAACGTACGCCAGAGTCAGTACTCTCTTCGCTGATCAATACATGAGGGTCTGGAGGCGGGAATGTATATTTCTCAACCATAGCCAGTCCATTTTTTGCGTATTGCTTAAGGATGTCCTCGTAGCTTGGTCCATGCAAGAGGGGACGGAAGCCAAGCTCCTGTTCAAAAGCCAGCCATTCAGGTCGAAATATCTCAGCGTCCTGCATGTCTGAATTTTTCGAGAGCACCAAGTCCTCTAATATCGACACTACTTGAGGTAAGGAAAAGGGTTGCGGATTCCTACCTCGACTGCTCAACTTTTCATCTTCTATCATCGCCAGCTGCATGTTGACGCGACTATATGTGACCTCTTTGGCCTGCAGCTACATATCACAGCACATCGTTCAGCCTATGGATGGCCAGCATGTTACACAATGCTGTCTGTCCGAAGATCAGGTGAAGTCGTGGAAGAGGGAAAAAGTGGTCCGAGTTTCCCGCAACATCCCAGCCATCAGCTTCCTCCTCGCTCCAGGGTCGTGGCCTGGTCGTAGTCTATGACAAACCTCGGTTATTTGGCGTTTCTGGGTGACTAGGGTCTTCGAGTGCCTAGCGTTTTTGAGTATTTGGCGTTTTTCAGTATTTAGCGTTTCTAAGTGTTTGGCCTTTCGCTATAGTATATATATTACTATACTATACGTAATTTAGCGTATTCCGTAATCCTAGAAGTAGAAGATTAATATAGTAATAAGATTAGTAGAGCGGGAAGAGAGTTCATTTGTAGTAGTAGCGCTACTATGCCTAAACGCTAAATAGAAACTAAGAGTATAAAAACAAAGTAAAGAATATAGTCTATTATACTTAAAGACTAGTAAATAGTAAAGTAAAGTAAAGAAATAAATAAAGAAGTAGACTAGCTACTATGCCTAAACGCTAAATACCGAACATTATTAGTAAGCATCGTACGTCTTACTACTAGATTTTAGGTCTTACTACGCGAAGAAGTAATTAGTCGTAAGTCTAGTTTACGTAGCGATACTAACCGTAACGAGTAGATACCGGAGTATAGGTAGTATTAGTAGCCGCTATAGTATAGCGTCGACAATTGTCGCGCTAACGATTGTCGCTAGAGAGCTATAAGCGACGGACGTAGCGGCGGTAGGTAGGTATATAGGGCTTACTAAGCCTACGAGCCGGATCTTAGATCTAACTAGCGTAATGCTAGTTTACTAACTTGCCTAAAGGCGTATACGCGAGCTCTACTTACTAGACCTATATACGATAATTAGCTATTCGTTTATTAATCGATTAGTAAGTATAAGGATTAAAGTATACTATAGGATTAACCTCTACTAAACTGCCTAGTATCGGTATAATATGTTAAAGGCCCTATCTAGTAGGGTAGCCGTAGCGGCGAGGCGTAGGAGCGTTAGTAGTAGACATATCGTCGTCGTCTTCTTCGTCTTCTTCGTCGTTATTATTATCGTTACTATCTCTATACGATTATTAGTATACTACTTAACTACTCGATAAGACTACTAGATAGATATACTACTCTTAGGCGGGCTCGTAAGACTACTCGGTATTATTATTATTGCTATAAATATATTAGTATCTAGATTTAAGCTAAGCGACAAGTCAGACTTATATAATAGGCAAGACGCCTATGTCCTCGTCCTTGTCCTTATTATCGTCGTCCTCGTCCTTATTATCGTCGTCGTCGTCGATAGCGGTAGGGCTATTAAAGTAGTTAGTATATTGTTTATCGATATAGATTAAATATACTAAAAGACTTACGCTTATACTTACTACTACTACTACTACTACTACTACTACTACTACTACTACTACTACTACTACTACTACTACTACTACTACTACTACTACTACTACTACTACTACTAGAGGAGGCTATACAATATAAGCGTTATATATCGAAGATTAACTAAGGCTAGATATGCTTTCGCTACTACTACTTATAGATAGTAGTAATTATAGAGCGCCGATAGGCGCGCTATAAGTCGATACGCTAGAAACTAAGACTATGTATATTAGTATCCCTTACTAGACCTAATCGATAAATACCTAATAGAATATATATATATATAGGTAGCTAGGGAGAGGACTTCTCGCTAACTATAGCGAGTACTAAGGCAAGGCGCGACTAGCGCGCGCGGACTACTATTCTATAAGTATATTAGTATCTATCTTACTAAAGACTCGCTAATAGCTAGAATATACTATATTGCTTATAGGGTTACTAGAAGGACCGAACTATAGTACTATCTTTATTACTTTCTATACCGTTAACGTAGTTCTTATATTTAAGGTACTATTATAGACAAGGGTAAGAGGATATATATAATATAGAGAAAGAAGGAAGAAGAAACGAGAGAGTATAGCGAAAGATATATAGTTGTAAGAGCCGTAAGGATAAGGTTTAGGATTATCGAGTAGCTATACCGCTCGATAATAGTAATAAAGTAGGGCGATAGTAAAGTTAGAATAGTAAAGTTTCCTTCTAAGGTAAACCTATACTATGAAAGTAATAGACAATAACCTATAGTATATAAATTTAGGTACTATAGGTAATTCTAAGTTAGCTACTAGAGTAAAGTTTATTTCTACTAAGGAGTAAAGCGGAATATACTAGGGGCTTCCTAATTAGGTAACGATAGTAAGTATAAGGGCGATACTAAGCGCCTAACTCGGACTAAACGCTAGTCGATAGTAAGGTATATACTATAGCTAATTCGAGGATTGTCGAGCCTAATTCGACGCCTATATTATAGGGCTACCCTCTAAGGCCTAGAGGAAGGAAGCTTGTTCTATAATAGCGGTAGGGCTTTAGCTATAGTACGTAAAGTATATACTATAGTAAAATGCTATCGACGTCTCCTAAACTAGAAATAGTATTATAGCCTTATATTGCATCGCTAACGTATATTTACTAGCGATATCGAATATCGACTCGTAAGCGCTATCGCTACGAAGATCTCCTTAGCTTAATAATAGTTAGATTAATACGAAAGTTAGATAGGAAGAGAGTACTCGATATATATAATCTCTACTATCTACTATATAGGTTAGTGCCTTACGTCGTTATAGTATCGTAGTATATAATCTATACTAAAGCCGGATTTAGTAGCTTGTTCGAATACTCGATTAGAAGCCGCGCTATAGCGTATATATTATATATAGTAACTATTTGATTATATAGGTAGTCTATTATAAGGCATACGCTACTTACTATTACGATTATCTAGTTATTCGGCTAGTGTACTATACGGCATATACTACTTGCTATAGCGGTTACTTAGTTACGCTTACTATATAGACAAGTATATACTTATAGGTAATAGAAGTAAATGTCTAGTCGAAGAGTAGTACTTAGTAAGGCCCTATCCTTATATTCTACGTAGTATACTACGAGACATTAGTAATATACTATTAACTAAGTCTATATACTACATATCTATAATCGCTACGATAAGCTCTTAGAATAATAGCAAGAGGCTTCTAAGAAGCTAGCGCCGCTTAACCTATAGTAGCCATTATTTACCGAGCGAGTATAGCGTCTTAATAAGGAAATATAGCGGCAAGTCTACTAGTAATAGGTATAGCCGACGAGTACTAGGTCTTAAGGAATAGCCTAAGTAGTAATCAAGCGAGAGGCTACCGGTATAGAACGAGAGAAGTTCAAGGTAGTATAGGGACATTATCTAGGGTAGACACCTCTACTAATGTCGCCTAGTTCCGTAGGAGGCAAGAAGGATAGTAAGAAGGGCTAAGTATCGAGCGTTAATATAGATTAGGGTGTTTCTATTAGTATTGTTATTTGAATAGTTCTAGCTTTAACCTTGGTTAATTAAATAGCTTGTATAGCTCCTAGTTTAATAATTTCAATAGCTTTGAACTCGATACGATACGAATAGAATACATATACTCGGTACCTAAAATAAGGCTCCTTCCGGGCATTAGTAATTAGTGTTTTAAGTTAATCGTTTAATTCTTAAGCTTATCGTTTAGGCTTATTGTCTAAGCCCTATCAAATTAGACATTGTCCTATATAGACTACTATACAAGTTAACTAAGCTTAGTTATCTAATAAAGTAGTATAAGTCCGTATAGTACAATAGCTAGTATACTAGGTAGGCATTAGGTAAACTCTTTATTATAAGATAGGATTAGGCTCCTAGCTAGGTCTTGGCTAGAGATATAGGTTCGAATCCTATTATAGGCATTGTAACAAGATCGGTTATAGGTAGCTATATTTTTACTATTTTGATCTAGCTAGTACTATATAGGCAATACTATAGACATTTCCTTTTGCTTCTTAAGTTGTCTAGGCTATATAGCCTTATAATATATCCTATAATAGGCTAAGTAACTTGGCCCTCGAACTAACGGTATAGTTATAAACCCGTATAGGAGGTAGCTATATATTGAAGATTCTTAGTAGAAACTAGCTATATATTAAAGATTCCGAGTATAATTTAACTATATATTAAGAGATTTAGCCTTTAGGCTAGCTATATATTAAAGGTTCTAAGTAGAAACTAGCTATATATTAAAGATTCTAGATAGAAAATAGCCGTATATCGAGTATTCTAGCCTCTAGGCTAGCTACAATATTAATACTTTACTTTCGGGCTAGTAGTAGTATTAAGATTCCGAGTCGATTAAGATCTTTTCTAGTAAACGGCGCTACTAAAAGTACTCGATACGTATATCGGCGCTAGGTACTCGATAACGGCCTCGTATAGATATATCCTAGTTAGTATATTCTATAATAATGCGGTATTACTAAGATCGCTTTTAACGAGGCTAGCTACTTAGTATATAATACTACTATTATAGAGAGGTTTCGAATAAAGACAATATACGTAGGATTTACTTATAGTATAGTATACTATATACTATAGCTAAATCCTACGTATATCGATTAGACGATAAGGCTTATACTAAATGTAGCTTAGATATATCTTTAGTAGAGGCGTTTAATATTCTTATCGTACTAGCGTTCTAGATACGTATATATATATCGAAGTAATCTCTCTAAATACCGCTATTTTAGTACTCTTAGACTAATATTATTTCTTTTCTTTCGCTTAGGTAAACAATATCGGTTAGCTCTTCGGCGCGCTATTATTATTAGTAATAACCTTATCGTTAATCTCCTACGCTCTACTAGCTCGATCTTCGCTATCTTTAGTAAAGGTACTATATCCGAATATATTCGCTACTACTTTTATATTTACTAATCTTATAGTATCCTTATAACGACGAAGTATTAGGAGAATATAGTATCTTTATAGTTAAGGCGGTTATTAGTAGGCGGTATATATACGTAAGCGCTATAGGCTCTCGAGTATTATAAGTTAGCGCTTCGTTTATTTATTTACTTATTTATTTATTTATTTATTTACTATCGTTACTAAAGTAGTAGGATATAGACTATTCTATAGAAGTAGGAGTTAAAGAGAACGACTTTAGTAAATAATACGGTTACTATAGTAACTAACCTTAGGTTTACTAGGGTTGCGCTAGGGTTACATAACCCTTAGGAGAATAATAAAAGATCTCGAGCAAATAGGCTATTTAGAATAACTTTGTATTCGGAGCGATATATATATCGTTAAGATCGTCTCTTCGCGCTCGCTAACGTAATATAGGTCTCGTCGTCTAGAAGTTACTAAATCTACGTCTATCTACTAGTAGCGGCGATACTCGGTAGCTTAGTAGTAGCTATAGACCCGAGCTTTACTCCTACTATTAGACGAAAGGAAGAGATAGTTAGCGGAATATAATATCTTATATAGCGCTTCTAGCCTCCCTTATATACTACTTAGTATATCGTCTTTAGTAAAACTAGCTAATCTATAGGTTATACTAGTAGTCCGCCGATATACTTAAGTTATCGATACTATTCTACGAGACTATTAGGATATTAATATTTAGCTATAGTACGTAGCGTACTATACTATAGGCAAATACTAGTATTTTAATTATCTTACTTATCTACTACGATACTAATACTAGGCTAAGCGAGAAGGTTCTTCTATATTCGAAATACTTACGTTAACTATCGATAGAGTAGACAATAGGGTATTTGCCTATTAGCCTAGATCTCTTAGTTTATCTTAGTACTATACTAGGCCTAAACGTCGAGATAATAAGATACTACGATTTAGCTATAGTACTAGATTTAGTATACTATAGATAAATACTAGTATTTGTCTTATAGTTACTAATTATGTTCGTAGTATATCTTATACTTAGTAGATATAATCTAAGGTATAGTAAATTCTTCTATAGCGGACTCGGTCTTATTAGCCTTATTCTTAGTAAATATAGAATAAGTATTAGTAGATTCTTCTATAGTAGACTTAATCTCTTAATATTCGTATTTAGTCTATATATTGTTCTTAGTAGATATATATATAGACCGAAGTATAGTAAATTCTTCTATAGCGGCCTTAGTAGTATATACGTATATATATAGATATATACTATTATTTACGACCGTTGCTACTTATAATAATATCTCGCGAAGGTCGATTTAACTTTCAAGTCTATATAATTATAGCCGTACTATATCTAAACCGGATACCCTTCCCCTTTAGGCAAGTTAGTTAGTACTTCTTTATATAAAAGAATAAAACAAAACCTCCTTTTCTTCTTATTTTCTTCCTTCTATATAGTATTCTACTAAATCGGTAAAAAAGAGTAAAAAAAAGTAGTTAGATTTATACTATATAAGAGAGAGTCTTATTATATACCCCGAGTACCCCGAAAGATATCGTTATATAATCTAGACTACGTATATACCGTTAATATACGGCTCCCGTTATAGGAGCTATTGTCTTCTCTTAATAGTTACTATATAAACTAACTAATCTATAAATCGTATAATAATACTAGTTATAAGTTTAATTCTTAAACTAAGCCTATTATATTATACTATCGTTTACGAATATAATCGCTAAGGTAGCGTCTTATTAATATATACCGAGGATTAAGTAAACGTATATTAATTAAAGACGTCTATCTAACTAATTAAGATTAAGTAACTTTTAAAGGGATGCTACTCCTAAGAAAGACTACTATACTATTATAGAATATTAGTTAACATTCGCCGCGGGCTTTGTATTAGTTACTAAAAGTAAGGTATAAAGTAATAATATAGGTAGTAGTAAGGTTACTACGTAGTTTAGTAGTAAAGTAATATTGTTATCTTATTATAGAAGACTTAGCGTAAGTAAGCTCGAAATATTACCTTACGTTCTTATTAGCCGTCGTACTCGTATTAGATACTTTTGCTAGCGCCGTTTACTAGAAAGTGTCTTATATAGTCTATAGTAGTATTACTAGCCATAATCCTAGTTACTCGTAATTATAGGATTCGCGGCGATCTACTAGTAGATAAGTAGAATTGCCTATAGTACGTAAATTCGTATACTATAGGCAATTATGCTTATTGTACGGTAGGTGTTCGAGATAATAATAATACGAAAGCTATAGTCGTCGAGGGAAATAAAACTCTATTAACGCCTATATACCTACTATCTAGTTAGTCTATCCTTAAGTACTACTATCGCGATCCTTACTACTATAGTACTACTCCGAGCTAACGACCTTTTTATTACTTGCCCTTAGTCTTAGCCGTTATAGTAAAGAAGACGTCGCCTACGTAGTAGTAATACGATCTCTATAGGAAAGACCGGGTCTTAGTCGTATTGCCTTACTACCTTCGGCTATATCTTAGCTCTATCGGCTACTTTCTTTATACTCTCGATCTTACTCTATCTAACTATTATCTTCTTGTACTATAGTAAAGGATACTTTGTTCTACTACGTATTATTATTTATTGTCGACTACGAGTAGGATACTTCGTTCTACTACCTATTATCGTTCGTTATCGATTATAAGTAGTCTAGTAGAGTTATCTCTACTATCGGCGCTAGCGGTTACTAATATAGCCGTTCGTATCCTAATTAAGTCCGAATAGAGTCTAGATCTAGAACTAGCTATCTAAGCTATTCTACCGATACGTTACCTATAAGGAATAAGCGAGTATACTAATAGATAGATAGATATTTCATTTGCCTGTTGTAGTGCCTTTCGGCCTATATAGGTCTGTTTCTATATATTGTTTTGGGTAGGAAACTAACTTGGTTAGTAAAAACCTCCCTCCTATCCTATTTACAAGTGTTGTTCTTCCTCGTTTCTTTACTTTCCTTCCTCTAGGGTATACTAGTGTTATGGTTGTTACCCTCTAACTACCTTGCCTACTACCCTACCCTCCTTTCCCCCTCTTCTTCCCTCCTTCTTATCTACTCCTTAGTTTCCCTTACTAGTACAAATTGTTGCACGAATCCCTATTTGATAATCTACCTTACTATCCTCTTTAGGTCTTCTTTGCTTTAGATTAGCTTGTTATATTCCCTTTCTATTGCTTTTAGTCTCTAATTACTTCTGCCTTCTAACTATTAGGGGCAGACTAGTAGCATATGCTTAGGGTTCTAAGATTAGTAGCTATATTGGCAAGCTCTGCTTTCGATTCCCGGGACGTTTCTTCTAAACAAGTAAGATCTAAGTCTAATGTATTTAGATCTAATTTGGATAGCTAGGCTTACTTCGGCCCTGTTTAGGTCCTTATAGAGCTAGTAGTTATATTGACTAAATTTGATTAGTACCTTTGGGGTGCCTAGTCTAACTTGTGTTTTGTTCTATTCCTACTCCTATAGATGTCTAGTAATTGATTCTACTAGGCTTTGTTTCTTTTCCCTTAGCTTGTCTTCCCTTAACCTTGTGTTTGGTCTTTGAAGCTCCTTTTCTAGCATTTCTCTTGTTAGGACTCTATATTGCTCTAGGTCCTTGGCTTTCTAGGAAGTCATTTGTAGTCTATCTAGCCTCCTAGTCCTAATGTACTAGGCTTTTATCTTGTCTAGTGCCTTTTAGATAGTCTATTAGGCTAGGTACTCCATTGTCTTTACTATATATTAGTACTTTAGTCCCTTAAGGTATTGTTTAACTAGTAGGATCCCCGACTCCATTTCTACTACCCTTGTTAGTATAGTTTTGTATACTCCTAGGATTTTCTTTAGGCTTTGGGTTTAGGATCTACTAATTAGCTACTCAATCCTCTTTAGTGTTTTCCCCTAGGCTATCTATATCTATGCTCCATATAGCATTACTAGCTTGACAATTGCTTTATACATAACTTTAGCTTTCTCGAATATAGCCCCCTATGTAGAGGCCGTAAGCCTATTAATAGATTGCATGTTAGCATCTGCCCTCTACTTTGCCTTCTTTACTTATAGTCCCTAATTCAGTTTTAGGTCTAGCTAGATCCCTAGTACCCTAAGTTCTGCTAATAGTTAGGTTTCAAAGCCTTAGATAGTAATTAATTGCTTTATGTTGTAGGCTGATTTAGCCTTACTAAAATAGATGAGCTAGTACTTTTCTAGGGCAAATTTTGCTCTATACCTTCTTACCTATTTTTCATACTCTTAGTACTTCTCTTCTAGGATCTTACAGTTGGTTTCTATTGTCTTAGACTAGGCTAGGATGTTTGTGTTATCTATAAACCCTAATGCTAATGTATTGTTTAATTCTAGGAGTAGGAGTAGGTCTACTATAAAGATAAGGAAGAGGATTAGGGAGAGTGTTAATCCTTAGGGGATTCCCTTTTTAGTTAGTATTAGATCTGATTTGAATTTGCCTAGAATAAGCTATATTAATCTTTCCTATAGGAAGGACCGGATGAATTGGACTATCTAGTTTGGTATAGCTTTCTACTTGAGTATGTATAGGAGCCTTTTATAGGAGACATTGTTAAAGGCTCCTAAGATATTAAGGGAGAGGAGGGTTGCTACCTAGTTTTAACTATAGTACTAGATATGTTTAATCTATTCTATGATTAGTTCCATAGCTATTAGTATTAACCTTTTCTTTCTTCCTCCTATTTAGCCTTTAGGAAGGATGTTCCTTTCCTTAACAAAGGTTGTTAGCCTTTTAGTAACAATCTTCTCTAGTACCTTACCTATTATATTGAGTAGGGCTATTAGTCTATAGGCTTTGAGCTATGTATAGTCCTCCTTCTAGGGCTTCCTTAGCACTACTGTTAGGGATTTCCTAAATGGTCTTAGGTAGTGTCCTAATGCTAGGCTTTGTATAAAGATATTGGCTAGTACTAGGGCTAGCTCCTTCTTACATACTTTTAGAAGTTTGTTATAGATCTTATCTTCTCCTAGTACCTTGTTGCCTAG
>LFZO01000567.1:0-40118 GCA_001578225.1 Pseudocercospora musae
TTACTATTTAGTAGAAGGACATTGTTATACTAAGTTTGCTTCTAAAGGGCTACGGTATCTTTATTAGAGATGTAGACGTTAGCGAGAATCTATACAAGAACCGTCGTAAGTAATAAAGGAACGGAAGGGTAGCTATTAGCGCTATACTATAGAAAGAAATAACTACTCTATCCTTAAGGACTACGATACTAGTAATATATATAGAAGAAATAACTAGTTTATCCTCTAGGACTACGATAATAGTAGTATACATAAATAACAATATATTCTCTATCTCGATATTTCGCAATTTCTACCTTTCTAATATTTCTATTATTCGCTATAAACCTATTGAATTTTTGGGTTTGAACCCGGACAAAGTTCCGGTTCCCTAAGATTAGACCCGGATAAATGGGTTGGGTTCGGTTTTGAATCCGAACCTAACCCGAACTAACCTACTAGGACGTCTAAGAAGGACTAAGATTAGAGGAAAGAGGTTTTTACTAAAGGATAAGCTATAGGTTTCCTCTTACAATATAGCTTAACTTTGTCTACCTACTAGACGTTATAGTTAGGATTTATAGAGTAAATAGCTAGTATCTATATAGGCTATAAGGTACTATAATAGGCTAATTGAATTATCTATCTATCTAATTATAGTATAATCTATAGTAGTCTAGAAGAGTTTCTACTTAAGAATACGTAGTCGAAATATAGATAGGCGAAAGCGTTAATAGTATATACGTTGTACTAATAAAACGCGACCGCGTAGAAGGCACGCAAGGATATTATAGTTATAGCTTAACCGTACCTACCCTATGTAGGCTTAGTAGCTACGCGCGGTTCGCGTCTCCTAGTAATTAGTTAGTATAGTCGAATATAACGTACAAACCTATACTTCTTAAGCTCGTAGTAACGCTTAGGGTTAATAAGGAGCCCTTTCTCGAGCCTATCGTTCTTATTCGAGCCTATTCGAGCTATTAAACAATGCCTCTCCGCCCTAAACCCGACGCCTCTCGTAAAGCTAAAGAGGCCGTAGAGACCGCCGCTATAGTAGTAGAGGCTTAGTCTACTACTACTTAGAAGAAGCGTAAACGTACTACTAAGAAGCTAGAAGTAAATAAGCGGTAGAAGGATAAGGAGCCGGATACTATATAGTAATCGCAACTAGACGATTAGCTACTCGAAGCGAGTAGTTATCTAGAGGATAACGTAGAGATAGTAGTAGAAGTTAATAGAGCCGGACCTAATAATAAGGACTAAATAGACGAGGAGAATAAAGACGAAGAGGCTTAGTAGGCTAAAGAGTTACTTAATTATATATACTATACGTAGGCATACATAACCTATAGTAAGGAACGGTTAGAAAGGAATAGTAACCCTCGTATTAAGCAAGTCTATAGCTTAGCGCTAATCTACTCGTTTCTCGAGTAGTATAATAGCTTCTTCGATAGTAGAGACTATAGCGAGAGGTACGCTATAAAGGACATTATATTAGAAGTCTCGTATACCGGATTGCGTAAGCGCGATATCTTCTCGATAGCTATTTAAAGGGGTTAAGCGGCGACTACTTACGTCTACGTTCTTGATTAGCGTAATGACTAGTAGAAGGACTATCGGAAGGGATTAATTATAACGCTTAATCTAAAGGTAGAAGATAAGCGTCCGCTAGAGATACCTACGTAATAGCGTAAGAGATAGTAGGCTCGTAATCCAATACCTACTAGTACGTAGAGATTGATAGCGACTTAAAGGTAACTAGAAGAAGTACGTAGATAGCGGCGTACGGAGCTAGAAGAAGACAGTACGCTAGTACTAATAATAGAAGACGCCGCTCTTTGTAAGGAAGATAATAGCGACTATCGTAAGTAGATAAAGCGAGTCTAGGCTTATAAGAAGACAACCTATAACTTCTATAGTTAGTACTACTATTATAATAGCTCTAATCTAGATACAAGCTATTGCTTAATCTATAAGGAGATTACTATCGCTTAGGCGGCTAGAATTCGTAGTAGTAAGCTTACTATAATAGATCTAGGCACTACTCTTATTAACAAGATATAGCGCTATAAGTAGCGCTATATTAGTAATACCGTACGCAATCCCTTCGCTTAAAGTACGAAGGTAGCGAAGACCTATAGCGCTATAGCGCTAGTAGTTATAGTAAATAACTACTTACCTAGCGGAGTTATAAAGGATTAACCCTCGAGTCTACTACGAAGCTTATAACCGGAGGTAGAGTAGGTAGACCTAAAGGACTAAATCCGCGATTTCTTTGCCTAGCTTCGTTAAAGGATATATTAGAGCTATAGAAGCGATAATGTAGATACTATTAAGATAGTGTTTAAAGATAAAGAGCTTAAATTAAAGAGATATCTTAGTATAGGCGTAGAGAAGTAGATTACTCTTAGATTTAAGGAAGGGCAATAGGATTATTTCCGCTAAGTAGGATAGAAGTATATAAGGGAAGGGTAGCTTTAGGCTTCGTAGAGTTTCTATATAACTATACACTATAGAAATATACTAAAAAAACCGGAGGGGCTTAATATATGTATATACTATCGAGAAATAATTATCCTATAATAAATATAATATATTATAGTTATATTCTAATAGTTGTAACGAAGCCGGAAATAATAAAGAATATACGGCTTCGCTATCCCCGAGCTAAGCCGAGTAAACCCGAGCGGAAGCCGAGAGGATCTAAGATAACGAGATCTCCTTAACCGAACGCCGGCGGTAGTTAAAATCGATATACGATAGTAGAGGGTTTGTCTTAGCGTAGATTTGCCTAACAAATAGGTAAGCTTCTACTTATTTAGCGAACTATCGAGTACATAAGATAGACCTACGAATACTAGACGAATTTTAGTTAGAGATTCGATTAATATCGGTACCTAGAAGTCTAAAGCTACGTAGCCGTATATATTATTGTATTAACCTCTTAAAGTACGTACTATAGGAATAGGCTAAAGGTCTCGAATGCGCTTGCAAGCTTGAAGTTACGTCTAATCTATACTTTTAAGGTATTAAAGGACATCTCGATAGGGTTATAATCTAGCGAATATAGTAGTAAGTATCGAAGGTATATACTAAACCGATTATATAGATCTTGAACGCGAGGCGTATAGTATATAGACGCGTTATCTATAGCAAGAAACATGCCTCTATCTAGTCGTAGTAATACAAATATCTCTAGCTAGTCCTCGAAGTCTACTACCTTAATAGAACCTTAGTAGATAAGATAGTCTTCGAGATAACCTTACTATATAATCGCCGGTAGTATAGACTATCTCTTTAAGCGCTTAGAGCTACTAAGATCTTTATATAGTATATTAACTTTAGAATATCTAGTCTTCCGCTATCCGGTCCGTTTATTAGAGCTAGACTTATCGATATAGTATACTCGCTTTATAGTTATTATTCTTTATAGTATCCGCTAATTCTTATATAGTTCTTAGTTCTATTCGAGGGCCTTACGCTATGCCTTCTTCTTTAAGAAGTTATAGTATTTAATAATAGAACTAATAGTAGACTTAGATATAGTAATATCGAATTCGTTATAGATAAACTATACTATTTCGGAATAGTACGAAGTTAGTCGATTACGAAGATAGTCGATTACACGTAGTTCCTACGCGTATATAAGTAGGCGCGACTTGCCCTTCTTCGTAAACTTCGGATATAGCTTATTAAAGAGAGTAATATTAAGCTTTAGGCTATTAATATACTATCGAGAAATATACGTCTTCTAAGCGACTAAGCAATTAGAATAGCCTTCATTCTAGAGGTCCTTAATAAAGGTTATTTAATCTAGAGGTATCTCTTAACGCAAGGGTTAAGTATATTTCTATACCTATTTTAGTCTACGTAGTATTCCAAAGGACGAACAATACCTCGACGGTCGCTATACTACTAGAAATGCGATAATACGATGTTTAGACGGCTCTATATGCGATATTTTACGAGATATTCGACTTTCTATAAGGTTTACTATGCGCGGCGGAACCCGCCGTAGGTGGGCACGGTTAAGCTACAACGCTAATAGATCCCACTCATTCACTTGCGACGCGACGCACTGTTCCAACCGCTGAATTGCAATGCCCGGCATGGCTGCACCGATCGATTGTCTTGCAGATACATGGAGGTCCTTTGGGGCACCCTGCTCTTTTTGAGGCTTCTTTCTGATGGTTTGAAAAGAACGCAATTTCAATGCCTAATCAGTCAGCATTTTGTTTCCCGTCGTCATTCGAAGCGTGACATCGGGAGGTATCACAAAACAGACTCATCGGACGCCATCGAGAAGTCCAATGGCGAAATATTGGACTGGCACGTTGGCAATCTCGCCAAGCAAGAGCTGCTCTGCGACGAACAAGACCCCAAAGCAGCCGCGGACATTTCCTAGGACGGGTTTGTGTTCTAGGAGGCCGTCTCTTGAAAAGCTTCACCTCCCCTCGCACTGGATGCTCTCTGCAGTTCACCCGCATATACCATCGGAGAGAGCGATATGTCTGCTTCACTTCCGATTGTGAAAGTTTTCCGTGGTTCGAACCGGACGGTCGGTATATGGGAAGCGCAAGAGCAGACTTTGTCATACACCTCGTGCCATATGTGTTACATGGCTAACGCAGCGAAAGAAGCTTCAGCCTGATTGCTTGCCCGCTAGTACGATCCACTTTCTCGCTATATCGCCGTGGCAACATTCTGGCTCTTCCGTCCTTCCTCCACCTAATCCAAGTGCCAGCGGAAGTGCATAGGAGGAGCTTTTTTGAATACTCGCGACCGTCAGACTCCACGACCGGCACTTAGTTTACTTTGCTCACCCAGACTCATCGCTAGCATCACTTCTCAGGCCTCTCCATCTTTCCAGACAAGCACATCGGGCTCTTGCTTTGATGGTACCACTATCCGACATTTCCAAAATGTCCGCCAGAGAGCAAACCAGAAGGGTGTCTCGTCATAACGATATCGGTCACACAACTCCTTCCTGACTGCTTCTGTTGCCTCTTCCGCATGATAGAATGGGATCTGCCTACATAATTGCTCAGCTTTACCGCGACAGCTTTGAACGGACCGAGCCATAGAGAGTACTCACGGGAACAGGTGGTGCACGACGTGGAAGTCGATGATGCCGTGGAACAAGTAGCGGCCCACAATGCCGAAAGGTCGATCGACTGTGGACAGCGCACCATTCAAATACGTCCAGCCCGCGCTCGTGAAGTGCTGAATGTTTGGGTGCGTGTGGTGGAGGTATGTGAATGCAACCAGCCAATTGTTGACCCACACGTATGGAACTCCGTACAGCAGTGCCAGATTACCCCATCCTATCTTGCCAGCTACCATTGTGAGCAGTGACAGCATTGCCAGCAATCCTAGCGAGGAAAGACCCACGAAAGCGGCTTGAGACTCCGTGAAGATGCACGCTGCCGGATTCAAGAGACATCTCTCGAAAGCTTTGCCGGTTGGCGCTCTAGCGAACGAGCCAGATCCACCACTTGCGTAGCATGCAAGGTACGCCTGCCAACCAAAAAGCTGATGGCAGACGAGCAAAACGGCAGAATACAGAGGAGCGTCCTCCGCCTGACGAAGAAATTCGGAAAATCGGCTGGACGATGTTTTCTCCTCTATTCGGAAAGGTACATACGCTGTGTCTCTCTCAATGTGGTTCGTAAATCGATGATGACGAGCATGCGTATACTTCTATCAGGTCAAAGGCTACAGCATCAGCATACAAACGGTGGAGCACACGAGCCTTGGACTCGTTTCACTCACCCACGAGAAATATGGCACAAGGAGAGCACTATGCAGGATGAAGCCGATGGCATCATTGAGCCTTTTTCCAGGGAACAATGCGTAATGTCCGCATTCGTGCGCAAGAACCCAAATGCCAGTGAACACCAAGCCCTGGCTATATCCGTACAAAATCCATAGAAGGATGCGAAGCGATCGACTGCTGACGCACGCCACGACTTCATGAGCTGCGACTGCAAGACCTCCAGCCAGGAGAAGATCCGCAAGGATGTGTGCAGCAGATCTGCAGACGTGTGGACGAAAACACGTCTCAGGGATGGCTCCTCGAAGCCGCTGCAATGAGATCCTGTCGACCATCGTCTTGGTCTGAGACCTGGTTTGGCTCGTGGATTTAGCGGCCTGGGTTTAGCGGCCTGGGTCTTGCAGAGGCAAATCCAACAAAAATCCAGCTTCTGTCCTAACAAAAAGCATATGAGAGGTAAATAGCGACAAATTCAGGACAAGACGAAGGAAGAGCAAAGACAGAGGGTCGTGGACAGCGTCGAACAAAACCCAGTACCGCAGTGTTGTGTGTGGTGTGCTCACGGGCTATAAGCCGCGAAGGTTGTCTAACTGCCGGTTGTTAGGGCGTAATCGTCCGGCTCTCGCACCAAATTTGGCGGACGAGTCGGACGACCACGATGTCGTCGACCCATCCCTTAGCTGTGGTTCAACGCAGAAGGCTAATCTCAGCCGCAGCGGATAGGCTCTCGGAGGTAACGATTATAGTTGGGCGCGAGGCATTTCTTAGTACTATTAGACAGGCTTCTCGACTATAGGCAGGTTGATAATCTATAGAATAAGTAGACTAAGCCGTTATAAGTACTATAGGAGTTGCTAGATAGATAGATTATTAACTAGTACTAATAATAAAAAGCCTTCTATAGAAGATAAAGAAGAATATATAGGTAGGTAGGTTAATCTTATTACTATACTATTCTAACTACTAGACAAGTAGCGATCTCTAGTTTTCCTTAGGAGGGAAAAAGCCCTTTACTCTATCTTCCTAACTCCCTTAAAGCCTCTACTAGTTTTGTATAGTATTAAAAACCTCTACTCTCTATTATACTATTAGGGATACTAAGCCCTACCCTTAGTTATACTAGTCTTTTGAACATTAAGAGGTTCCCTATGTCTCTATTGCCTTAACTAGATTATGTCTACTTCTTCTAGTTTAGTATCCTTTATTAACTCGTTCCTTTATAGCTTTAAACTAGGTAGGAGGAAAATCTAGTTTAGGGAATAGGGTAGTACCCCTATCCCTTTCCTCCCCTTCCTCCCTCCCCTTTAAATACGGGTTATTGCTATTCCTCCTACTTTCTAGTTAACTTCTATATTAGCTCTCTACTAAGCTATAAACTATCCCTATCCTTACTTAGTATCTAGTTATATAACCTATACTACTAGAAATTGGATTTCCTATATTGGTTTCTATACTTAGGTATTCTTTATAGGCTACCTTATATACGGTATAAGGAGTAGTTTATGTTAGATACCTAGCCTTTAGAACTAGTATTAGTATCCCTAGGGTAAAAGCTAGGGCCTAGGGAGCAAATCTAGGGCTATACTCCTCTAGGGGCTATAGGCTATAGGGTATACTAAGTGCTTTATCCTCTATATTCCCTCCTCCTTTAAGTAGTTATTGAAACCTCCTCTTTAGTTATTCCTCCCTTCTCTTCGGGATAATTAGTCCTAGGTTACTATACTAGTTCCTTATCCCTAGAATAGATTCCCTCCTTAGAAAGGTTAGCCTATCGACTCGGTATTAGTTCCTATACTAGTTGTAGCCGCGCTAGGCTCGATAGGTAGTCCGGATAGTTTTCTAAATAGCTAGTCGCCTTGGAGCTAGACTCCTTTTACCCGGACGCCTTGAAAGTACCTCCCTAGGTAGCGCTATAGGTAGGAGAGATTTGGCTCTATCGACGACGACAACGTCGCCGCCTCTAGGTTCGTAGCTAGTACCGCGTATAGGTACTCTCCTTTGCTAGCTAAGAAGAATATATAGATATATCTACTATTATATTCTCGTTATTATTATTATCCTTATCTCTACTGTAGACTCTACTAGTTAATCGAATTATTATACTATAAGATTACTATAATTATTAGAGCTCTTTACTACTATTAGTTATTAAGATTAAGTATTTAAATAAGATAAATATAGCTTAGTTTAGAGCTCTATAAAGAAGAGTTATAAATCTTAAATATACTATAGTATAGCTCTTTAATAGATTAAATATAATAGTTAGTAGAATACTATATTACTAGATAATATAATAGCTAATAGATATAGTATAGAGAATATATAGAACTATAGATTAAGTAGAAGAAGTAGATAAGTTATAGTAGCTTTAATTTAGAGTCGCTTATCTATATATTTAATAGTATTCTTTTCGTATCTATAGAACTAGTAAGATTATCGCTTTAAACTACTATAATAGATAAGTTAATAGTTTTCTAGTAAGTATCTTATTAGTAGTAGTATACTAGTAGACGTAATATAGTCGTTTCTATAGACGTTTTTACTATCTTATAATTTTTAGTACTAGATAGTAAAGCTAGTTCCTCTTTATAGCTCTATCTCTATTATATCTAGCTTATAGCTTATAGTTACTTTATATACTAGAACTATATATTTCTATAAAAAAACATATCTAACTCCTAGAACAAGGCGTAAGCGCCTATAGGTATAGGAGATACAAATACCTCTCCCTAGAAATAGTAAAGTAATAGTAGTTCTAAGGAAAGGTAGAGGAAGGAAGGAATCTAGTCTCTATTCCTAAGCTAAGCTAAAGGATAATTAATACCTATACTAGGCCCTAAAGGCCTAAAAGACTAGCCTAACTAGCTAAAAGCGAACGGAAATATCTAAAAGAATCTCTAAACCCTTATAGACAATATCTAAAAGGTACTAGATACTCCCTAGGCCTCTAACTTCCTAATCCTCCTCTTCCTCCTCTAGAGGGCCTAGATCTAACTTCTCTACTAACTTAAAGATACTAATACGATTAGTATCCTCTAGATATATATATAGATCCTCTAAACCTCCCCGAAAACCCTCGACCTAAGAATATAGATATAGGCTATCTCCTAGGGCTAGCTAGTAATACTAAGCCTATAGAGAATTCCTCTAGAAAGTTATATAATTACTATTAGAGTCGGTTAGAAAGAAGAGTAAGATAAAATAAAAGGCCTTACTAATTAAGAAATACTATAGGGACTTGAAGACCTAGAGGTAATCGCTATTAAGAAACTTAAGAGTAGCGATCTAAGGATCTTTATAGTATTAAAGCCTATAAAGGACTTAGCAGAAACTAGTAAGTAAACTAGGATAGATCTAAAAGATACTTCTTAGTACTATAGTAGAGGCTCTAATATACTAAGTACTAGTATATAGTTTTAGGACTATAGGATTTAATCCTAAGGACCTAAGCTATATCTATAAGACTTAGGAGGAGAATAGAAGGCTATACCTAAATCTTAAGGTAGCCTAGGTAGCCTAGCTAAAAAGCCTAAAGACTAGGGAAGATAAGATATACTCTTCTATTATCCTAAGTATATAGAGCCCTATCTAAGTAAGAGATATTATATATTATAAATTCTTGTATTACTATACTATTCTATCTACTAGACAAGTAGCTATCTCTATTTACCTTTAAAGGTAAAAGCCCTTAGTCTAGGCCTCTAGTATAAAACCCTTTACCTCCTTCTTATTATATAGGATTCTATCCCTACCTTTTGTATCTAGTTAGGCTATAGGATATAGAGAGGATCTCTATAGCTCCTTCCTCTTACTAAGCTCCTATTCCTACTTCCTACCTTCCTCTTACTAAGACTTGAAGTATAGTATATATGCCTATTACGTGCCTAATGCCTAAGGCTATAACTACTATACTTATATATTCGGACTTCCTCGTAGATAGTCCTTCTCGAATGCACTAGTTACATTAAGTAGTTATAAGCCCTCTACGTTTCTAACGTACCTATATCTAGGTACCTCTATCGACTACTACGTAGCTAGTATTATTAATACCTTAGCGCGACGCGCCGATACCTCGTCGTCGCCGCCGCCGCTACTCAAGTATTCTAGTAGATACTAGCACTTCGAGTCTATCTAATTCAATTAATATACGCGTCGGCTATCCGCTATATACGCGTACCTATATTTAGCGTAAGGCTAATATACGGTTTGTATTGTCTCTTGTCTCTTTAATACTATTACTATCGCTAAAGCTATCCGCAATAGCACTAATAGTAACCGGTATCGCCGGCGCTTATATAAGCAATATTCCTAAGCTAAAGAATAAGGAGAATTACCTATTATAGTTATATACCGCTAAGGGTACTCTTAAAGGTATATCGGTATAGCGCTATATATAAGGTACCCGCCTACGACTAAAGGTTAAAGACTCGAGTAAGTTAATAGAAGAATTTGAAGACCGCTAGGATAAATAAGAGGCTAAAGACTAGATAGCCCGTACCTAGATCTTTACTAATTACGTAGCCGACATTTAGTAGTCGCTACTTAGACTCGGTACCTCTTAAGATACATAGGACTTTCTTAAGAAGAAGTATACTAGTAACGGTAGGTCTACTAAATTTATATTGTTCTAGGAATATTCTACCCTTCGGTATAAGGGCAAGGACATTAAGAAGTTCTATAATAACTATAAGAAGAAGCTAGGTATACTAAAGGAGACTAAGTTAGCTATTAGTAATTACTAAGTAGTCTACTTCTTTATTATGCTTATTAGCCCCTTCTATAAGGCCTTTGTATAGATAAGACGCGAGTAAATGCGAGCTACTAACTTTAAGATTAATAGTAATATACTAGACAATATAATTAGCGCGTTACTTAATAAGAACGTCGCTTAGCTTAACTAGGCCTAGTATAGTAGATACTTTGGTCTACAAAAGCTAGCTTAATCGTAGTAGCCGCTAGCTAGCAATACTAACCCTAATTAAGCGCCTCGTAGCGGCGCTCGTAGTAGTAGCCGTAGTAGCCGTAGTCGCGGTAGAAACAACAATAATAATCCGCCTCGCAATAAGTACTTATATTATAATAGTACCTATCTATCCGATAGGTACTATACTAAATACCCTTATCTAAAGGAGGAAGACCGACTCCGCTATAAGCGAGAGAAGGCTAAGAAGAAAGCATAGCAATAGCGAGGTCTAACTACTTAGTAGTAGTAACCTTAATCTATACCTCCGTAGTAGAGCCTATTTGCTAATAGAATATCCTATAACGATCTACGACCTAATTCTATACTACCTAGTAACTACTTATTTATTACTATAGTCGAGGTTAAGGTTAGCGATCGCGCCTATATAGTACTATCGGCTACTATATGTACGATAGACTAGGTTATCGACTCGGGTACTAGTATGTATATAATTAATAATCTAGTATTGCTTATTAAGTATAAAGGTTACAATATTCTAGTACGATTTAGAGGCAATACTAAGCAAGTAATACTAATTAGTACTACCTAGACTAAGGTAGTCAATAATCGAGGAATTAGTACAATATAGCTTACTAAGATACTATATGTACTAGGTCTAGCTACTAACCTTATATCTACCGAGAAGTTAGCCGACAAGGGCTACTTCTACCGCAATAATAGACGAGTCCTATTTACTCATAGTAGCGATAGTAACGAAGTAACGGTTACTTAGACCTACTATAAGAATAGTCTCCCCTTTCTATATATCCCTATATCCGGACCTAACGGTAAGGCGGCTATTGTACTTCTATCGAAGAAGGGAGTACTAGTAGGTACTATAAATAACTAGTACCTACGGTATAGTTACATTCATTATAGCAAGTTACTATAGCTAGAAGCTAATAGACATATCGTAATCCTTAGAGATAAGAAGAAGACCTTCCGTAACTACATTACCTATCGCTTATTAATAGTATATAAGGAGTATAATCGACTACTACGGTTACGACCTTCTACGATCTATTACATTGTTAGTATAGATATAGTCTATATTACTAACCCTAGCCTACTCTAAGAGCGCTACTTTACGCTCTTTACCTATACTAAGTTAGCTTATCGCTATGAATACCCTAGTACCCTAAAGATAGGTATAGTACTAGCTATTAAGTATTATTGTATACATATCTATACTTAGACTAGCTACGCTATTCCTATATACCGCCTCGATAGAGGGGATAAATACGGAGGCAATAGTCTACTAGAGTAGGCTCGTAACAATAGTATTGTACTATAGCTTACCGCTCTACATTTATCTACGCAAAATGGACTTGCTAAAGTTAGTAACTACATTGTCTATACAATAGCTCGAAAGATAATACTATAGGCAACCCTTCTAAAGGCTCTATAGCTATACGTAGTTAGCGTAGCTATACATATCCTAAATATTACGCCTACCTAGGTTAATAGTAGCGATAGTCTATATATAGTTGTAGCTAAGGAGCTTAACTAGTCTCGAAAGTACCCTCGCTTGTAGTACCTACGTGCCTATAGCTATATAACTATTATATACGACTATAGTATTACTCGTAGTAAGAAGTTTAATGCCTATAGTAAGCTTAGTAAGTTTGTTAGATATACTAAGGACTCTATAGACTCTAGCAAGTACATAATCTACCTACCTAATAAGTATAAGGTAATTGCTTCGAAGGATGTTTAGTTTCTTGAGTTAGGATCTAAGTTAAAATCGGACTCAAAATCGGACTTAAAATCGGAGTTAAAATCTAAGTCAAAATCGGACTTAATATCTAAGCTACTACTACTAGAAGGCATATAGCTATATACTAATCCTAACGACCCTTCCGAGAGCGAGTTTATAACTATTGAATTAGTTATACCTATACTATTTAATATAACAATAAGCGATACTCCGATAGTAGCTATTCCTAGTATTGTTTAATAGCTCTAACCTTAGTAAGAGGTACCTATAGAAGAGCTTAAAGTGCTACTAGTAGATAATGTTGTTAATCTACCGCTAATCGAAGATAATATACTAGGAGTCTAGCTATTAAGTAATAAAGATAGCTTCTAATCTACTAAAGAAGAGTTTAATCTAAATACTAAGAAGGGTAAGCCTAGCTAGTTACTAGAGTTTAAGCGACCTAATAATGTTAGCGCTCGTAGTACTCGATTAACCTATAGTAAGAAGTCTACTCGTAACTTACTACGTAGATATCTAGTAGACATCCGCATTAAGGATAGTTAGTATACCCGTAACCTATCTAATATGCCTATTGCCTATATAAAGGGCTTTATAGCTACCTACTACATTTCTAAGTAGAACGACGGTAATCCTATTCCTATTCCAAAGAGCTATAAGGAAGCTAAGGAGTTACTATATTAGCTACAATAGTAGGAAGCCTATAAGGCTAAATACAAGTTATTAATAGACAATACTACCTAGATCTATATTCTAAAGCTAGAAGTGCCTAAAGGTCGCAAGGTTGTCCGTAGTAGATAGGTCTTTACTATTAAGCGTAATACTAATAGTAAGGTTAGTCGCTTTAAGGTACGCTAGGTTATTAAGGGGTTTACTTAAGTTAAGGGACAAGACTATAACGAGACTTATACTATAGTCGCTAAGCTATCTACGCTACGAGCTCTGTTTACTCTTATTACTTACTATAACCTAGAAGCTTAGTAGTTCGATATTCTAACTACCTTCTTGAATACTACGATTAGTAATAAGTACAAGATCTATGTTGAGTAGCTATACGGCTTTAAGAACCGTAGTAGTAAGGGCATAGTCTACCTACTACTAAAAGCACTATATAGACTAAAGTAGTTACCTATACTATAGTACGAAGAGCTCCGCAAGTATTTAAAGAGCCTAGATTTCATCCCTATAATAAGCGACGTATATATGTTTAAGTATAAGGTTAGCGGCTCAATTATCGTTATCTATATAGATAATATAATTATTATTACATACTCTATAGCTACTTTATAGGTAGTCGCTTAGTTACTAAAGGATCGCTTCTATATATAAGAGCTTAGTAACCTTTACTATTATCTCGGTATACGCATTATTCGCAATCGTAAGGACCGCACTATCTATATAGTATAAGGATGCCTACCTTAATCGACTTGCTAAGAAGTATAGAATAAAGGGCCGTATAGCCCCTATAACTCTAATAGCTCTACGCTATATTAAGACTACTATTTAGCGTACCCCTAAGGACTATATAGCGAGCGCTACCTTTAAGACGAAGTATTAAGAAGGTATTAGCGAAGCTTTGTAGCCTACAATAATTACTCGACCTAATGCCTACTATACTATCGGCTTGTTATCTCGATTTGTTACTAACCCGACTAAGGAGTACTACTACGCCTTGCTATAGTTAATTGAATATCTTGTTAGTACTCTTAACCGCGGTATATGCTTCTAAGGGATATAGAGCGATAAGCTTAATCTTACTAGCTACTACGATGCCTTATAGGCTAATAATCCGATTACCCGCTACTCTACTAGAGGCTTCTATTTCATACTAGCTAGTAGACTACTTCTATACAAGTCAGGTCGCTAGACCTTAGTTACTTTGTTATCTATAGAGATAGAGTATATTTAGCTTACTACTACTACTAAGGAAGCCGTACCCCTTATGCGCATATTAGAAGAAATAGGATATAAGGGCACTATTAAGCCTATTACCTTGTACGAGGATAATTAGTTAGCGATTGCTATTACTAAGTCTACGACTAATAGCTATACTAAGTATATAGATACTAGGATATACTATATCCGAGAGAAGATCGCTAATAGTACGGTTATCGTTACCTAGATTAGTACTTATAATTAGATTGCTAATAGGTTTACTAAGCCGCTTAACAAGCTTAAGCATAGTCGCTTTGTTAAATAGTTAAACCTTGTAGACTACAAGAGCGCTATTCAAAACGCCGCTTAGTCTACTACTAAGTATTAGTCTAGTTAGAAAGAGGATATATATTGTTTAGTTTAACGACTAGTCTATTTAATGCCCCTTTGTTTGCTTTGCTCGTTTGTTCGGCTATATATACGCGATAAGGGGGTAACTTGAAGTGTAGTATATATGCCTATTACGTGCCTAATGCCTAAGGCTATAACTACTATACTTATATCTTCGGACTTCCTCGTAGATAGTCCTTCTCGAATGTACTAGTTATATCAAGTCTAAGCTCCTATTCCTACTTCCTACCTTCCTCCTCTAGTTCCTTCTTTATAAGGAAGAACTACTCTAGAAGATCCTTTTTAATTATCTATTTAGTTACTTTATTTAAGCCTTTCTTAGTCTAGGTAATCTCTTACTATATTAACCCTATCTTTTAGAGAAGTTAGTTCCTTATCCTTTATCTCTCTAGATAGAAGAGTATAATATATTTAGATATCTAAGCCCTATATCTATAAGTATATTCTAGTATTCTATCTAGAACCCTTCTCCTTATTAGATATATATTTAGCCTAATGTATTTAGTCCTAATTAGGTTTACTATTATACTCTACTTCCTAGACTATCCTTAGTATAGCTCCTTATCTTTTATTCCTTTCTACTAGGCTATAGGGAGTTATTAGCCCTACTAGGATTGCCTCCTCTTAACTTAGTTTCCCTATTGCTTACTCTATCTCTAGTATATTTACTATAGTTTAGGCATTATTCCTCCTTATTAGATATAGTCCCTAGTTTGCCTATTAACTAGCTCTATAATCTCTCTCTATCTTATCTTTAGATCTTATATCTAGGCCATACTCCTTCTCCTCCTATATTCATTTTAGACCTTCTTATATCTCTCCTAGATATATCTAGTAGTAGGTTTGTTATCTATCTTAATTAACTATTGCCTTACTATCTCCTATATATATATAGATAGATAGGAGAGGTTTGTATTTCCCTTTAGAGGACCCCTTCTACTATACTCTTATATACTTCTATAATATATCTTAGTACCTAGTTTTAGATCCTCTCTAGTAGTATAGTAGTTCCCTTTCTATATCTAGGTAGTCCTTCTAGTATTATATAGACTTTAGCCCTATATATTATTATAGGTCTTACTATAGCTATATATAGGTACTTTGCTTTCTAAAATAATACTCCCTATATAGATTTATATAGCCTCTAGAGTAAAAGCATCTAGGATGTACCTTTCTCTACTACTTTCCTATAATATAGGCCCTACTATAGCTTAGAATTAATCTATACTCTTAGTAGTTAGAGGAATAGAGCTAGCCTATCCTCGAACCCTAGTATATTTACTATAGCCTATAGGTTATATCTTATTCTACTCCTAGTAAAGTAGATTAGCTAGTACTTCTATAGTACGAAGGTAGCCCTATATTTAGCTACCTATTATACGTATTTGTTATATACAATCTTAAGCTTTCTATAGTTTCCTTCTATACTTTTCCTATATATAAGAATATTCGAGTTATCTATAAAGCCTATTACTATAGTTCCCTTTCCTTCTAGGTTAGGGAGGAGTATAGATATAAAGAATAGGAATAGGATTAGTAAGAGGATTAATACTTGTAGTATACTAGTTGTCTAGGGCCTTGCCTAGTCTATATATTCTCTAGGTCTAAGGTATATAGTCCTATCCTAGAGGAATAACTAGATATATTGTATAATGTATTATAGGTAAGCCTTTATCTTAATATTATATTTTAGCCTTTAATATAATACATTATCGAAAGCCCCTAATATATTAAGGTATAGTATTAATACTACTATTATTAGGTCTATTCTCTAGACTATCTAGACCTATTCTATTATTAGCTCTAGGGCTAAATTTAGTAGATCTTCCTAGTCTTACTCCTATCTAGGATTAAGGAAGGAGGTTACTTTATTTAGCCTCTTTACTTATCCTCCCTACTATAATAGTCTCGAGGACTTTCGCTAGGATATTTAGTAGTACTATAGGTCTATATACTCCTAGCTTAGTATAGTCTAGCTTCTATAGTTTCTTTAGGACTACTATTATAGAGTATTTAAAGGATTTAGGATAGTATCCTTACTATAGGTATACTATAAAGAACTAATATAGTAGGGATCTAAGCTTCTATCTATATTCCTTAAGTAGTAGATTAAGGATCTAGTTAGGTCCTAGGGCTTTACTATTAGGGAGCCTATAGAGTATCTTCTAGAGTTCTCCTAGTAGGACTTCTTCTTCTATTTAGAATAGCCTTAGGTAGGTTATGTCTTATATATCTTCTAAGTTAGCTTCCCTTAGCTCTAGGAAGAAGTATTAGACTAATACTTCTACTTTTCCTTAGTTCTCTACTTATATTATACTATTCTTGTTCCTAATCTCTAGGAATTAGGATAGGGAATTCCGAATTCCTCTAGCCTACCTCTTCCCTAGCCTACCTAGCTAGCTTCTATATCTTCCTTAGGTCCTTAGTAATTTCCTTAACTATTGCTCTCTAGCCTAGGTCCCTATCTTTCCTAATCTATTTGCCTTTCGCCTATAAGGCTATTAGGTATAGTACTAAGCTCTCCTCTATTCTATCCTAGCTCTACTCCCTCTTTAGGTATCTTATCTTTTTTACTATTTTACTATATTTCCTTAACTAGGTTATTTTAGTATACTTAGAGGGCTTAGCTTTTAGGATATCCTCTAAGGTTACTCTAGCTAGTATCTCCTATACCTCTTAGGCTATTATATTAAGCTACTATAGTATATCTATTACTTTAGTAGCGATTTCTTTTGCCTCCCTCTTTATCCTTATCCTAATCTTTTCCTAGTCTATCTTTTTCTATTAAGACCTTTATATCTAGGCTCTAGTACTAGTCTAAGCCTATAGGATTATAGTTTAGATTAGTATATAGTCTAATCTAGTTTCTAAATCTATTCTTATTCTATATTCCTATATATTTTATTAGATTCCTATAGTCCTAAATACTAGGTCTAGGGTCTAGTAGCTTCTAGGAGTCTCCTATATAATTGTACCTAGCTCTAGTAGTAGATTAAGGTAGGCCTTTTCTATAATTGTAATAAGGTAGTCTAATACCTAGTATTAGTTTTAGGTATTGTTCCCTCCCTATCTAGGATAGTATAGGTTAAAGTCCCCTAGGAGTATAATCTCTTCTTCTTCCTATCCCTAGATTGTATCTTCTACTAGTAGGAAGATACCTAGGGTATAGTCTCTAGTAGGGCTAGAAGGGTTATAGTAGTTAAGGATATTAATCTATCTACCTCCTATAAGGAGTCTAACTATAATTATATCTCTAGAGTACTCTTTTGTATTCTATACTTATATACTAATCTCCTTAGATATATATATATAGTAACCCTTAGGTATACTACGTCTAGGAGTATAGTATAGTATCCTAGATATACTACTATGTTCTTATTAAGAGGATTAATCTATAGTTCCTAGATTGTAACTACGTAATAAGCCTTCGGGTCTAGCTACTAGAGGAACGGGATCTAGATCTTGTCTATACTATAGTTAGTATTGTACTATAGGATAGTAAGTTTCCCTTAGCTATTGTTTATTCTAGGTATTCTAGTATACCTATATATCCTCTATAGCTTCGTTACTTTAGCTCTAGCTTAGTTACCCTTCTTAGCCTATAGCTAGGTAGAATAGGGAGGAAATTTTGTTATTCTATAATCTACCTACTAGGGTAGTAGAGTGTATACCTACTAGTCTCCCTAGTAGTCTTCTTAACCTATCGTCTATTTCCTAGTCTAGGCTTATACTTCTAGTAGCTTTTCTCTTAGATTTAATAGTTATCTATCCTTCTAAGTCCTCTAGGTCTTTTAGGTATATTATATAGCTCTAGCTCTTAGTTACTTAGGCCCTAAATGCCTTTGCTTTAGTAATAGCTACTTGTTTTACGTTGTATAATAATGATTATACTATATAGCTACCTTAATAGTTACTATACTTCTTTAGTATTCCTTAGTATTCGTCTATTCGATATAGTCCTACGTATTGTCTATATACCTATTTAGCTCTATAGTACTTTGTAATATGTCTAAATTGTCTATATTTAAGGTATTATATAGGTCTCTATTTTGGATTAAACTCCTCTATAGTAAGGAGGGTACCTTGAGATACTAGGCCTTTCTATATAATTCCTCTTACTTAAGCTAAGCTCTATATACTTAGGATAATAGAGGAGTATATCTTACCTTCCCTAGCCTTTAGGCTTTTTAGCTAGGCTATCTAGGATATCTTAAGATTCGGGTAGAGCCTACTATTCTCCTCCTAGATCTTATAGATATAGCTTAGGTCCTTAGGATTAAATCCTATAGTCCTAAAACTATAGACTAGTACCTAGTACGTTAGAGCCTCTACTATAGCGCTAGGGAGTATCTTTTAGATCTATCGTAGTTCGCTTATTAACTTTTCTTTAGTAGGCTTAGATACTATAAAGATCCTTAGGTTACTACTCTTAAGTTTCTTAATAGTAATTATTCCTAGGTCTTTAAGTCCCTATAATATCTCTTAGTTAGTAAGGCCTTTTAATTTTTCTTACTCCTCCTTATAACCTACTCTTAGAGTAATTATATAACTTTCTAGGGGAATTCTCTATATACTTAGTATAGCTAGCTAGCCTTAGAAGGTAGCCTATGTCTATATTCTTAGATCGGATATCTTCGGGGAGGTTTAGAGGATCTATAGGTAGGTTTAGAGGAGATTAATAGTATTAGTATCCTTAAGTTATTTTAGGAGTTAGGTCTAGGCCCTTTAGAGGAGGGAAAGGAGGGATAGGAAGTCTAAGGCCTAGGGAGTATCTAGTATCTTTTAGATATCGTCTATAAGGGTTTAGAGGTTCTTCTATATATTTCTATTCGTTTTTAGCTAGTTAGGCTAGTCTTTCTAGCCTTTAGGGCCTAGTTTAGATACTAGTTATCCCTTAGCCTAGCTTTAGGATAGAGGCTAGATCCCTCCCTCCCTCTACCTTTCCTTAGGACTACTATTACTCTACTATTTCTAGAGGGGTATACTTGTGTCTCCTATACTTGTAGGCGCTTACGCCTTAGTCTAGGAGTTAGACATATTTTGTATAATAGAATATATATTAAAAGTAATTAGTATATAAGCGTAGAGTACTAAGGAGTACTCTAGAGACCTAATTATAGTAAGACTCTATATAGGAGGTAGATAGATTAATATCCTTAACTACTATAATCTATCTAGCTAAACTAGAGACTATACCCTAGGTATCCTCCTACTAGTAGAAGGGACGACCTAGGGAAGGGAAGAAGGAGAGCAAATTATACTACTTAGGGACTTTAACCTATACTATCCTAGATAGGGAGGGAAAGTAATACCTAAAACTAATACTAGATATTAGACTATCTTATTACAATTATAGAAACGGTCTATCTTAACCTACTACTAGAGCTAGGTACTATTATATAGGAGACTCCTAGAAGCTACTAGACCTTAGACTTAGTATTTAGGACTATAGGGACTTAGTAAAATATATAAGAATATAGAATAAGACTAGACTTAGAAAAAGGATTAGACTATATACTAGTTTAAACTATAGTTCTATAGGCTTAGACTAGTACTAGAACCTAGAAGTAGAGGCCCTAATAGAAAAAGGTAGAGTAGGACAAGATTAGGATAAGGATAGGAAGGGAGGTAAAAGCAATTACTACTAAACTAATAGATATAGTAGTAGTAGTATTTATATTACTATACTATTTTAAGTCTAGACAAGTCGCTATCCTTAGTTTGTTCCTTAGAAGGGAAAAAGCCCTTTACTTAGCCTTCCTAACTTCCTTGAAGTCTCTACTAGCTTTGTATAGTATTAAAAACCTCTATACTCTATTATACTATTAAGGATACTAAGCTTTATCCTTGTTTGTACTAGTCTTTTAAACATTAAGAGGTCCCTATATCTCTATTGCCTTAACTAGATTATGTCTACCTCCTCTAGTTTAATATCCTTTTCTTTAACTTGTTCCTTTATAGCTTTTAAGCTAGGTAGGAGGGATATCTAGTTTAGGAGATAGGATAATATCCCTGTTCCTTTCCTCCCTTTCCTTCCTTTCCTTTAAATATGGATCTTGTTATTCCTCCTACTTTCTAGTTAACTTCTATATTAGCTCTCTACTAAACTATAAACTACCCCTATCCTTACTTAGTATCTAGTTATATAACCTATATTGCTAGAAATTGGACTCCCTATATTAGCTTCTATACTTGGATATTCTTTGTAGGCTACCTTATATATAGTATAAGGAGTAGTTTGTATTAGATACCTAGCCTTTAGAACTAATATTATTAGTACCCCTATAGGAGCTAGGGCCTAGGGGACAAGTCTAGGGCTATACTCCCCTAGGGGCTATAGGCTATAGGATATACTAAGTACTTTGTCCTCTATATATCCTCCTCCTTCTAGTAATCTTTAAAACCTCCTCTTTAGTTATTCTTCCCTTCTCTTCGGGGTAATTAGTCCTAGGTTACTACTCTAGTTCCTTATTCCTAGGATAGATTCCCTCCCTAGAAAGGTTAGCCTATTAACTCGGTATTAGTTCTTATAATAGTTATAGCTACGCTAGGCTCGATAGGTAGCTAGATATTTTTCTAAATAGCTAGTCGCCTTCGAGCTAGACTCCTTTACGCCTAGGCGCCAATTTTAGTATTCTTAGGGATAGGAGAGATTTAGCTCTATCGACGATATCGTCGCCTATAGGTTCGTAGCTAGTACCGCGTATAGGTACTCTCCTTCGCTAGCTAACTAATAGATATACTATAGTAGCTTAATATAATAGCCTAAGAGATATAGGAGATACTAGCTAGGATAGTTTAGGAGGATATCCTAAAGGCTAAGCCCTCTAAGTATATTAAATAATCTAGTAAAGAGAGTATAGTAGAGTAGTAAAAAAGATAAGATACTTAAAGAGGAAGTAGAGCTAGGATAGAATAGAGGAGAGCCTAGTAGTATACCTAATAGCCTTATAGGCGAAAGGCAAATAGATTAGGAAAGATAGGAACCTAGACTAGAGAGTAGTAGTTAAGGAAGTTACTAAGGACCTAAAGAAGATATAGAAGCTAGCTAGGTAGACTAGGGAAGAGGTAGACTAGAGGAATCCCCTATCCTAATTCCTAGAGATTAGGAACAAGAATAGTATAATATAAATAGAGAACTAGAGAAAAGTAGAAGTACTAGTCTAATACTTGTTCCTAAAGCTAAGGGAAGCTAACTTAGAAGATATACAAGACGTAATCTACCTAAGGCTATTCTAGATAGAAGAAGAAGTCCTACTAGGAGAACTCTAGAAGATACTTAATAGGCTCCTAAATAGTAAGGCCCTAGGACCTAACTAGATCCTTAATCTACTACTTAGGGAATATAGATAGAAGCTTAGATCCCTACTATACTAATTCTTTATAGTATATCTATAATAAGGATACTATTCTACGCCCTTTAAGTACTCTATTATAGTTATCCTAAAGAAACTATAGAAGCTAGACTATACTAAGCTAGAGGCCTATAGGCCAATTACGCTACTAAATATCCTAGCTAAAGTCCTAGAGGCTATTATTATAAAGAAGATAAGTAAAGAAGCTAAAGAAAGGGATCTCCTTCCTTAATCCTAGATAGGAGTAAGACTAGGAAGATCTACTATTTTAGCCCTAGAGCTAATTATAGAATGGGTCTAGACAATCTAGAGAATAGACCTAATAATAGTAGTATCTATACTATGCCTTAATATATTAGGGGCTCTTAATAACGTATTATACTAAAGACTAATATATAATATTAGGATAAAGGTATATCTATAATATATCGTATAATATATCTAGTCCTTCCTCTAGAATAGGACTATATACCTTAGGCTTAGAGAATATATAGACTAGGTAAGACTTTAGATAACTAGTATACTATAAGGATTAACCCTAGTCCCTCTTACTAATCCTATTCCTATTCTTTACCTCTATACTCCTTCCTAAGCTAGAGGGAAAAGGAACTATAGTAATAGGTTATATAGACGACTCTAATATTCTTATATATAGGAGAAGTATAGAAGGGAACTAAAGAAAGCTTAAGGTAGTATATAACAAATATTTATAATAGGTAGCTAAACATAGGGCTACCTTTATACTATAGAAATACTAGCTTATCTACTTTACTAGGAGTAGAACAAGATATAACCTATAGGCGATAGTTAATATACTAGGGTTTAAGGATAGGCTAGCTCTATCCCTTAGACTACTAGGAGTATAGATAGATACTAAGCTATAATAGGGCCTATATATTAAGAAAGTAGTAGAGAAAGGTATATCCTAGATATACTTACTCTAAAGACTATATAAATCTATATAGGGAGTATCCTTCTAGAAGGTAAGGTACTTATATATAGCTATTATAAGGCCTATAATAATATATAGGGCTAAAGTCTAGATAATACTAGAAGGACTATCTAGATATAGGAAGGGAACTACTCTACTACTAGAGAGGATCTAAAACTAAGTACTTAGATATATTACTAGAGTATATAAGAGCGTTATAGAAGGGATCCTCTAGAGGGAAATATAGATCCCTCCTCTCTATCTATATATCTAGAAGATAATAAGACAATAGTCTACTAAAACGGATAATAAACCTATTACTAAGTATATTCGAGAGCGATACGAGAAGGTCTAAAGGGAATATAGGAGGGGAAGGGGCCTAGCCTAGATATAGGATCTTAAGATAAGATAGGGAGAGATTATAGTACTAATTAATAGATAAACTAGGGACTATATCTAATAGGGAGGAATAATACCTAAATTGTAGTAGATATACTAGAGATAGAATAACTAGTAGGAGAACTAAGTTAGAAGAAGGTAAGCCTCCTAATAAGGCTAACAACTCCCTATAGTCTAGTAAGAAGGAATAAGAGGTAAAGAACTATACTAAGGATAGTATAGGAAGTAGAGTATAATAGTAATCCTAATTAGGACTAAATATATTAGCCTAAATACGTACCTTATAAGGAGGAGAGTTCTAGGTAAGATACTAGAGTATATATATAGATATAGAGTCTAGATACTTAAGTATATAGTATTCTTCGATCTAGAGAGATAAGAGATAAGGAATTAACTCCTATAAAGGATAGAGTTATCTTAGTAAGAAATTACCTAGACTAAGAAAGGCTTAAACGAGGTAACTAGATAGATAATTAGGAAGGGACTACTAGAGTATTTCTCTCTTATAAAGGAGGAACTAGAGAAGGAAGAGAATAGAAAGTAGGAAATAGGAGCCTAGTAAGAGGAAGGAGCTATAGAGATCCTCTCTATTTCCTATAGCCTAACTAGAAATAAAAAGTAGGAATAGAATCCTATATAATAGGAAGGACATAAAGGGTTTTATATCGGAGGCCTTAGACTAAGGGCTTTTACTTTTAAAGACTAATAGAGATAGCTACTTATCTAATAGATAGAATAGTATAGTAATATAAGAATTTATAATAATATAGATAAAACTAGAGCTAAGGTACTTAGGAACTATTTCTTCCTATTACTAGTCTAGATAAATCTATCTAATATAGAAGGGACTATCTCTCTAGAACTATACTAGTTAGACCTAAGAGTTATAAGAGAGGAACTAGAGAAAGTAATTAAGATACTAAAGAGCTATAAGGCCTAAGGGCTAGATACGCTAGTTAATAAAGTAATTAAGGCCCTAAAGGAGAGTCTATAGTTCCTCCTAATTAAGCTCTTATAGTATATATTAGGATAGGGCACTATCTAAGGTAGTATAGGGAATCTCTTATAGTAGTACTTAAAAAGCTATAGAAGGAAGACTATATCTAACTAAAGTTATATAGACTAATTATACTACTTAATATAATAGGAAAACTCCTAGAAAGGATTATAGTAGATAGGATTATAGCTCTTTTAGAAAAACATAATATACTACTAGAGACCTAGATAGGAGAGAGGAAAGTAAGGTCTATACTAATAGCTATAGAGCTACTAATAGAATAGATCTATATATTCTAGGAAAAGAAAGGCAAGGTAGCCTCGCTACTATTACTAGATATCTCTAGAGCCTTTAATAATATATCCTATAAGAGACTTATATATATTAGTAGTAAATTCTTACATTGCTATACTATTCTAACTACTAGACAAGTAGCTATCCTTATCTATCTTTAAAGGTAAAAGCCCTTAGCCTATCGCCTCTAGTACAAAACCCTTTACCTTCTTCCTACTATATAGGATTCTATCCCTACCTTTTGTATCTATTTAGGCTATAGGATATAGAGAGGATCTCTATTACTCCTTCCTCTTACTAAGCTCTTATTCCTACTTCCTACCTTTCTCCTCCTCCTTCTCTAGCTCCTCCCTTATAAGGGAGAACTACTTAAGGAGGCCCTCCTTAATTATCTATCTAGTTACTTTATTCAAGCCCCTCCTAGTCTAGGTAATCTCCTACTATAACGTTCCTATCTTTTAGAGGAGTTAGTTCCTTATCCTTCGTCTCTCTAGGTAGAAGAGTATAATATACTTAGGTATCTAGGCCCTATATCTATATATATATATACTCTAGTATCTTGCCTAGAACCCTCCTCCTTATTAGATATGCATCTAAGCCAATGTGTTTAGTCCTAATTAGGGTTACTATTGTGCTCTGTTTTCTTAACTATCCCTAGTATAGTTCCTTACCCTTTAGCCCTTCTTACTAGGCTATAGGGAGTTATTAGTCCTATTAGGATATTTGCCTTTTCCTAACTTAACTCTACTATTATATATTCTATCTCTAGTATATCTACTATAATTTAGGCATTATTCTCCCCTATTAGATATATTCCCTAGTCTATTTATTAACCTATTCTACTATCTCTCTCTATCTTATCTTTAGGTCCTATATCTAGGCTATGCCCCTACTCCTCCTATATTCCTTCTAGATCTTCTTATATCTCTCCTAGATATACTTAGTAGTAGATTTATTATTTATCTTAACTAACTATTGTCTTATTATCTCTTATATATATATAGAGAGGGGTAGGATTTGTATTTCCCTTTAGAGGACCCTTCTACTACGCTCTTATATACTCCTATAATATATCTTAGGGCCTAGTTTTAGATCTTTTCTAACCTTAAGGTAGCCCCTTTTCTATATCTAGGTAGTCCTTCTAGTATTATCTAGACTTTAGCTCTATATATTATTATAGGCCTTACTATAGCTATATATAGGTACCTTGCCTTCTAGAATAATACTTCCTATATAGATTTGTGTAGCCTTTAGAGTAAGGATATCTAGGATATTCCTTTCTCTACTACTTTCTTAATATATAGACCCTACTATAGTTTCGAATCTACCTATATCCCTAGTAGTTAGAGGGATAGGATAGGCCTATCCTTAAACCCTAGTATATTAACTATAGCCTATAGATTATATCTTTTCCTACTCCTAGTAAAGTAGATTAATTATTAGTTAGTACTTCTATAGTACAAAGGTAGCCCCGTATTTAGCTATCTATTATATATACTTGTTATATACTATCTCTAGCTTTCTATAGTTCCCTTCTATACTTTTCCTATATATAAGGATATTAGAGTTATCTACGAATCCTATTGCTATAGTTCCCCTATTCTTAAGGTTAGGGAGGAGTATAGATATAAAGAATAGGAATAGGATTAGTAAGAGGATTAATCCTTATAGTATTCTAATTATTTAGGGCCTTGCCTAATCTATGTATTCCCTAAGTCTAAGGTATATAGTCCTATCCTAAAGGAATAACTAGATAAATTGTATAATATATTATAGGTATACTTTTATTCTAATATTGTATATTAGTCTCTAGTATAATATATTGTCGAATGCCCCTAATATGTCTAGGCATAGTATTAATACTACTATTGTTAGGACCGTTTTCTAAACTATCTAAATCTATTCTATTATTAGCTCTAGGGCTAATATAGTAGATCTTCCTAGTCTAGCTACTATCTAGGATTAGGGGAGGAGATCCCTTTCTTCTACTTCCTTACTTATTCTCCCTACTATAATAGCCTTTAGGACCTTTACTATAGTGTTTAGTAGTACTATAGGTCTATATACTCCTAGCTTAGTATAGTCCGGCTTCTATAGTTTCTTTAGGATAACTATTATAGAGTATTTAAAGGATTTAGGGTAGTATCCTTATTGTAGGCACGCTATAAAGAACTTGTATAGTATAGGTCCGAGTTCCTATTAATATTCCTTAAGTATTAGGTTAGTAATCTAGTCTAGTCCTAGGGCTTTCCCCTTAAGGAGTATATTAAGTATCTTCTAGAGTTCTCGTATTCTAACTTCTTCCTCTATCTAGAATAGGTTTAGGTAGGATATATATTATATGTCGTCTAAGTTAGCTTTCCTTAGCTCTAGAAAGAAGTGTTAGGCTAGTACTTCTACCTTCCCTTGATTTTCTATTTGTATTATACTATCCTTATCCCTAATCTCTAGGAATTATAGAAGGGGGTATCTTTAGCCTATCCCTTCCCTAGCCTACCTAGCTAGTTTCTAGATCTTATTTAGGTCCTCGATAGCTGCTTTAACGACATCTCTCTAGTATAGGTCCCTATCTTTCCTAATCCGCTTGCCTTTAGCCTATAAGGCTATTAGGTATACTACTAGGTTCCTTTCTATTCTATCTTAGCTCTATATCCTCTTAAGGTATCTTATCTTTTTTACTACGTTACTATACTCCCTTAACTAGGTCATTTTAGTATACTTAAATAGTTTAGCCTTTAGGATATCCTCCTAGATAATCTTAGCTAGTATCTCTTAGATCTCTTAGACTATTATATTAAGCTATTATAGTATATATATTTCTCTATTAGAGATTTCTTATACCTCCTTCTTTACCCTAGCCCTAATCTTGTCCTAGTCCGCCTTTTTCTACTATAGTCTTTATACCTAGGCTCTAGTACTTGTCTAGGCCTATATAATTGTAGTTTAGATTAGTATATAGTCTAATCCTATTTCTAAGTCTATCCTTGTTCTATATTCCTATATATTCTATTAGATTCCTATAGTCCTAAATACTAGGTCTAGGATCTAGTAGCTCCTAGGAGTCTCCTATGTAATTGTGCCTAGCTCTAGAAGTAGGTTAAGGTAGGCTTTTTCTGTAATTGTAATAAGGTAGTCTACTACTTAATATTAGTTCTAGGTATTGTTCCCTCCCTACCTAGGATAGTATAGGTTAAAGTTATCTAGTAGTATAGTCTCTTCCTCCTCTTTTCCCTAGGTTATATCTTCTATTAGTAGGAGGATGCCTAGGGTATAGTCTCTAGTAGGGCTAGAAGGGTTGTAGTAGTTTAGGATATTAACCTATCTATCTCCTATAAGGAGTCTAACTATAATTATGTCTCTAGAGTATTCTTTTATATTCTATGTTTATATACTAATCTCCTTAGAGATATATATAGTAACCCTTAGATATACTACTCCTAGGAGTATAGTATAGTATCCTAGGTANTAGTATAGGTTAAAGTTACCTAGTAGTATAGTCTCTTCCTCCTCTTTTCCCTAGGTTATATCTTCTATTAGTAAGAGGGTACCTAGGGTATAGTCTCTAGTTAGGCTAGAAGGGTTGTAGTAGTTTAGGATATTAACCTATCTATCTCCTATAAGGAGTCTAACTATAATTATGTCTCTAGAGTATTCTTTTATATTCTATGTTTATATACTAATCTCCTTAGAGATATATATAGTAACCCTTAGATATACTACTCCTAGGAGTATAGTATAGTATCCTAGGTATACTATAGTATTCCTATTATAGGGGTTAATCTATAGCTCTTAGATTACTACTACTTAGTAGTCCTTCGGGTCTAGCTATTAGAGGAATAGGATTTAGATCTTGTCTACGCTATAGTTAGTATCGTACTATAGGATAGTAAGTTTCCCTTTACTACTATTTATCTTAGGTATTCTAGTACGCCTATATATCTTCTATAGCTTCCTAGCTTTAGCTCTAGCTTAGTTACCCTTCCTAGTCTATAACTAGGGGAAATAGGGAGGAGATTTTATTATTCTATACTCTATCTACTAGAGTAGTAGAGTTTATGCCTACTAGTCTCCCTAGTAGTTTTATTAACCTATCTTTAGTTTCTAGGTCTAGGTTTATATTCTTAGTAGCTTTTCTCTTAGACCTAATTATTGTCTATCCTTCTAGGTCCTTAGGGTCTTTTAGGTAAGTTAGGTAGCTCTAGCTCCTAGTTACTTAGTCTCTAAATGTCCTCGCTTTTGCTATCGCCGCTTGTTTTACTTTGTATAATACTAACTATACTATATAGGTACCTTAGTAGTTACTATATTTCCTTAGTATTCCTTAATATTCGTCTATCCTATATAGTCCTACGCATTTTCTATATACCTATTCGACTCTATAGTATTTTGCAATATGCCTAAATTGTCTATATTTAAGGCATTATATAGGTCTCTACTTTAGGTTAAACTCCTCTATAGTAAGGAGGATACCTTAGGATACTAGGCCTTTCTATATAATTTCCCTTACCTAAGCTAGGCTCTATACGTTTAGGATAATAGAGGAGTATGTCTTACCTTCTATAACTTTTCGGCTTTTTAGCTAGGCTACCTAGGATATCTTGAGATATAGGTAGAGTCTTCTATTCTCTTCCTAGATCTTATAGGTATAGTTTAGGTCCTTAGGATTGAATCCTATAGCCCTAAAGCTATAGACTAGTATCTAGTATATTAGAGCCTCTACTATAGTACTAGGGAGTATCTTTTATATCTATCCTAGTTCGCTTATTAGCATGTCTTTAGTAGGTTTAGATACTATAAAGATCCTTAGGTTACTACTCTTAAGTTTCTTAATAGCGATTACCCCTAGGTCTTTAAGTCCCTATAGTATCTCTTAGTTAGTAAGGCCCTTTATTTTTTCTTACTATTCCTTATAACTAACTCTTACTATAATTATATAACTTTCTAGAGGGATTCTATATATACGTAGTATAGCTAGCTAGCCTTAGGAGGTAGCCTATATCTATGTTTTTAGTTTAGGTATTTTTGTAGTAGTTTAGAGGTTCTATACATAGGTTTAGAGGACGTTAGTAGTATTAGTATCCTTTAGCTAGTATAGGAGCTATATCTAGGCCTACTAGAGGAGGGAGAGGAGAGATAGGAAATCTAGGACCTAGGGAGTATCTAGTACCTTTTAGATATCGTCTATAAGGATTTAGAGGTTCTTTTATATATTACCGTTCGTTTTTAGCTAGTTAGGCTAGTCTTTTAGGCCTTTAGGGCCTAGTTTAGGTACTAGTTATCCCTTAGTCTAGCTTAGGGATAGAGGCTAGATCCCTTCCTTCCTCTATCTTTCCTCGGAACTACTATCGCTATTTTATTTATAGAGAGCTATACTTGTATCTCCTATACTCGTAGGTACTCGTACCTTAGCCTAGGAGTTAGGTATGTTTTTTTTAGATTAGTAACTATAGTAATAATAACGCTAGTAGTTCTAATTACTAGTATATCCTATAAGGATATACTACTCTATATAATAACTAAGGATAATTTACCTCTATAAATAATAATACTAGTACTACTATAACTATAATAACGACTATCTATAATCCTAACGCTATAGACCTCTCTACTACTTAGGGTTAGGGTTAGGGTTAGGATTAGGGTTAAGGTTAGGATTAGGATAATCGTTATTATATAATACTTAAAGAGAGAGATTGCTACTACTACGAAGACTTATACTACTTCTATAGTAGTAACTACGTCTACTCTAATACTACTTATCTAGAGCTTATCTACTATACTTAGAACTATAATAGTAACTATCTAAATACTAATATCTCTACTTTTAGTATTACTACTACTCCGACCGATCTACCTCCTACTAATAATAAGAATACCTATAGTAATAAGGAGGAAAAAGTATAGCTCTTAAATAAAGTTATATTTAAGAGCTTATACTAATAGAGTTATCTATAATTATACTATCGTTTCTAAAGAACCTATACTACGATTATAGAAAGAAATATCGATAGTAGAAAGATTTAAAGATTAGTTTATTAGTATTATTAGAAAGTATTATATCTAAGGATAATAATCGATATCTCGTCCTATATTATATCTTAATAGCTTATAATAAACCTTAGTCTAGGATACTAGATATAGGATATAGTATCGAATATTAATTATTAGTAATAGTTAATTATAGATATACTAGTTTATCTTTTATTAACTTATATTATATATACTAATACTAGCTCCCTATCTATAACTTAAAGGAACCTCGTAGATTAACTACTTTCGATAGTAGTTTCGTAGTAGATATTACTTAGTATACTAGAGTAACTATTAATATTAAGGGCTACGTCGAATATAGGGCCTTTTACCTTACTATATTAGATTACTATCCTATTATTCTCGGCCGACTATAGCTTAATAAATATTAATTAGAAGCTTAACTAAGTACAATTTAACTCTAATTATTATAAGGAATATTATAACGACTTATATACTATCGTCTATACTTATAGCTTATCTAACTATAAAAACAATAATATATTAACTTACGCTAAGCCTATAGTAATATAGTATTAATAATAATAATAGTAGCTAGTTTACGATCTATTAGACGATACTAATATAGTAAAGCTTATCGACTTAATATAGAAGTATTATATATAGTATAACTATCCTATATACTAGTTAGTATTAACCTAGTTCCTAACTCTATCCTTACTTCTACTTTATCTATTACTACCTCTAGTACGATACTAGAAGCGCTCGCTACTACTTCTTATCTATATAGCTAGCGTAACTATAGCTCCTATAAGTACGTAAATCTTTAACTAGTAAACAAAGAAAAAGGATTTATTCGTATTCGCTATATCGCTATAGGATATAGAGAAAGAAATAGCTAAGAAGAAGTATATTAACCCTACTAACAAAGTCCCTTAGTACTACTATAGTATATTAATACTATTCTCGTAGGAAGACATAAAGAAGCTACTACTATATCGGTCTAGATAGAACTACTATATCGATATTATCGAGGATAAGGAGACTATATATACCCTACTCTATAGTATATTATATAAAGAGCTAGAAGTCTTATATAACTATTTAAAAAACAATCTTAATAAGGATTTTATTTAAGTATCTACCTTATAGTACTTATCGCTAGTACTATTTATTAAGAAACCTAGTAGGGATCTATAGTTCTATATAGATTATCGTAAGCTAAATAAGATTACTATAAAGAATAGATATCTAATTCCCCTTATCTAAGAGATACTCGATCGATTAAGTAAAGTAGTAGTATATACTAAACTCGATATTATCTTAGTATTTAATTAACTAAGAACTCTATATCGAACTAGGCTACAAGTAGAAAATAGCCTTCTATACTCGTTATAGCCTCTTTAAATACAAGGTTATACTATTTAGACTTTATAGTATACTATCTACTTTCTAGTAATATATTAATAGTATCCTCTAACTATTCCTCGATATATTCTATATAGCGTATTTAGATAACGTACTTATCTACTCTAATTCAATTAAGGAATACTATTATTATATTTATTAAGTAATAGATATACTCCTTAAAGCTAGGCTATATACTAACGTATTAAAATTAGAATTCGAGGTAATAATAGTTAAGTACTTAGGCCTCGTTATTAGTACCGATAGTATCTATATAGATAACGAGAAGATAGGCTAAGGGAAGCTATACTAGGTAGACTATCTATTCGTAGTAGCTATAGAGGTAGTAGGTAGTAATTAGAGCTCTATAGTAGAGGTATAAGAAACGTAACTAGTAATATATACTAAACGAAGGTTAATAATATCTCTCCCTAGTAGGAAGAGGACTATATATACTAATTATAGCTCCTACCTAACTCGGTAGTTAAGTATATCCTAGTTACTAGCTAATATCCCTTCCCTTCTAGGTATCTAACTAGATATAATACTACAATTATATATATAGAAATTAAATAGATAAGCTCTTTAGCTCGCTATCTTAGGTAGACTTTTAATCGTATTCCTAAGGGCTATTACTTCCTAGGTCTACTCGTAGCTAGCTCCTTATACGCTTAATTAGCGAAGCTCGTACTTTCTATAGTTCTTACCTAGTACCTTATCGTTATCCGGTCGGTCTATAAGGCCTATAGCCTCTCTATAGCTCTTCTCGCTATATATCTTATACTCGAGCTTAGATTACGATATTAGAACCTCGCGAACTACTTTATAGGTACGCTAGTTCTAGCTCTTAATATAGCTCCTAAGCTCCTTATAGTCTATTACGAATACCTAGTTTACCTCGTCTCGTATAGACGGATTAGACTATAGAATACGCATAATAAGGATATCTACTATTAGACTAAGGCCTATAAGCTAGATTATATATAGAAACGTATATAGAATTGTACTACCTTAGCGAAAGATAGGCGTTAGGTAATAGTAAGCCTCTATAACCTATATAATAGTAAGGTTAAAACTCTTAACCTTAGTTCCCTTAATATAGTAGAAGTATAGATCTATATAGGCTCGAGTAGCTATACCGATAATATCGCTATAAGGTAGATATAGTATACTAAACGAAGTAGAGCCTTCTAATAGTAGCTTTAAGTTCTACTAAGCAATCTTGCTATTAGTATAGTTACTCGTAGCCTCTAGATCTTTAGGTATAAGATGCCTATTAGTAAGCTCCTCTACCTATCTACTTAGTAGTATAAGGCTACGAGCCTTAAGCTTCTATATCTACGTAGCGAAAATCTCTAGATTATATATATAGTCGATATCTTAAGAGTAGGTAAGCTTATCTTCTACCTCGAAGGATACTAATATGTAGACTCGATTAGCGCTAATATCCTCGATTAGTTCTAGGACGTTACGATTTAAGCGTATTATCTCTACTAGAGGCAAGTTACTCTTCTTAGGTATCTCGTATTCGTAATAGAATTTAGTAGACTTCGATATAGAGATAAGTTTATATATATAATCGGATCGAAGTATAACTATAAGGAGCTATAATAGTAGATTCTATCGGACTAGCTAGTTACTAATACTATAGATTTATAGTAGGTTAATACCTATCTACTTCTCTAGTAGATAGCTACGAAGATACTAGTAATACATCGTAGTCTCTATAATTATATTCTCTATAAGGCTCTACTTCTACTCCTTAAGGTCCTTAGCTTAGTCGAAGACATTATTAACTACTATACTACCTTGTCTAGCGATTATCTCTAAGATTTCTAGCTACCTAAAGGCTCGAGTAACTATACTTAGGAATCGCTCTAGTATAACTAGTATATTAGACTAGACTAGCGTAAAGATATATAAGCTAAGATACGCTACTAGAGCTATAGTAACGGAGGTACTAGCGAAGTAGTAAGCCTTATTTAAGGTACGAAAGGCCTCGAAACCCTCCTCTATATCGCCGTTCTTACTAAGTAGAAAGAGCCGATTAGTAAGGTTATCCTTTATATTAATTAGGCGTAGGCTATAGAACTTCGCGTAGATCTTAAGATACTTAGTATAGATATCGCCTAGCTTATTAGGATCGTATAGATCCTTAAACTACTAAGCTAGGTTATAGACTATAGCAAAGGAGCTAATATCCTTATCCTTAATACTTATAGTATCTAGCTCGGCTATAAACCGACCGAACTAGCTAGCTATATAGTCGGTATAGATATCCTTAATCTCTACCTTAAAATCTATCTCTTCGTCTCTATCGTTACTACTAGCTAACTTAGTATCTTCCTTAGCTATCGTAGCCTCGAGGTATAACGCCTCCTACCTATATTCCTCCTCTTACTAGCGTAGCTTAGCTATCTTAGTAGCTTACTCTTACTATAGGTAGGTCTATTAAGTAGTAGTATAACGTAGCGTCGTAGCCTAGTACTCTCTTAGGTAGTAAGCTCTCGGGCGGCTACTTCGTCTACTACATTCTATACTTTAGTCTAGTAATAGATCGCCTAGCGCTAAGACGGAGTAATAATTAGTATAATATAAGTAGGTCCCTCGACAATAAACCTAGAGCTACTAACGCGATATCCCTTATTAGCTAGTAGCTATACTATCTCCTAACTATCTAGGTTAATAGTAGCGATCTCCTTCTTATACTTTTTATAATACTTCGAGTCGAAGTCGCTATTAGTAAACGTAAGGCTTAGGTTCTACTAATCTATCTTCTTAGGAATAGATATAACTTAGTAGATTATTGTCTTACTAACGAGCTTAGCGCCTTATTAATAGTTCTTATTCTTATTAACGAAGGTAGTAATATTCTTAGCTCGCTCTATACTATTATAGGCAAAGTCGACTAGGCTCTATAGGAGCGCTATTAGACTACCCTAATAATCGAGGATTATAGTTAGATAGTTAAGTCTATAGCGGATATTAACGCCCTACTACTCGACAATAGTAAGCAATAGATAGGCCTCGGAGAGCTCCTTATCCTCGAGAACTAGATTCTTGAAATCGATAGTCCTATCTATTTCGTAGTATAGACCTATTATACTAGTAGTAATAGTAACTATAGGCTCTTACTAGCCCTATCGAGGATAGTAAGTAACTATCGAGTTGCCTCGATCTTCGCCTAGTAGTTAGTAATACTAGCGATAATCTTAAAGACGTTAGTAAGATTAGTAACTTAGGCTAGCTTACTATTCTCTAAAACTATAAAGATCCTAAGTAAAGTAGCGCTCTATCCTAGTTAGAGAATAGTAGTAGCTTAACTAAACTAATAGATAGTCGAAGAAGAAGAAGTAGAGGGAGCTAGATTAGTAGGAACGAGTTATTGTTCTTTAGCTATATTAGAAGCTTAGTTAGTTAGGAGAGGAAGGAATAGATAAGTAGATATAGGCGCCTATTAATAAGGGCTTTAGAATAAAGACTATAGATAGCTATTTACTTATAATAGTAGGCGCGTATATATAGGTAATTACTTAGAGGTTCGAGTAAATTTATACTTAAATAGTTATACGTATATAGGTACGTAGGCGGCCTATCCTATAACCTTAGGAAGTAAAGTCTTACTTTCTTAGTACTTCGTATAAGTTCCTAGTTATAGTATCTCTCCTATTACCTATCTATCTAATAGTATACTAAGTTAGTATATCGCTATTAGTCGCCTTATAATCTAGCTTTCTAGGGAACGTTCTAACAAGTTTTCGCTAATAATTCCTAGGGGAGTTATTAGATTACAAGATTGCCTTTCGATCCTCCGATTACCTAATAGCTCCTATATCAAAGTAGTCTATACTCCTATCTTAAAGGCTACTCGTTACCCGGTCTTTCCCTAGACATTCCTCCCTTCCTACCTTATAGATAAGGTAGTAGCTCCTACTAATTACCCCCCTAGAGGTTATTATAAGTCGTAGTCCTAAAGGTAAACAAACTCTAACTATAAAGCAAATACAAAGGAAATATATATAATAGTATAGTAGTATAACGAATAGACGGTTAAAAGGAATAGAAAAGAAACTCGTAAGAATACTAAATAATCGGCTATAAGCCGTTTTACTATCTAGTTAGCGCTTTTAGGACTTCTAGATCTTCCTCGGTAAACTAGTCGTTATTAAGATCCTTATTCCCTAGCTCGTAATTAAGCTCTTATATCTAGTCTAGCTAAGGTCTAGTATCTATATCGACCTTAGGTTCTAGTTCTAGTTAGTCGTATATTAAGCTAAATTGAACGTAGCTAACCTAGACATATCTATCCCTTTCTTCTTAAGTTATTACTAATAGCTTACTAAGTCTTATCTATAGATACGAAAATCCTTTAGGTAACTTAGTATCTAGGATAGTATTTAGATCTTCCCGAAATAGGTTAAGGTCCCTAGCGACATTCTCTATATCTACTATAACTTCCTTATCGATCTAAGGAGATATAGTAGGTTCCCTTATAAAGTCTATCTTCTTTAGATTCGTACGTAGCTACGTATACTTTAGGGTAGAACCGTCTAGCTCCTATAGTCGATAGGCTACCCTATTATAGAGTACTTTCTAAACGCGATATAGTCCTTTCTAGTAGAAGGTAAGCTTATACAAAAAGCTCGTTTTTAGTTTAGATCGGAATATAAGAACAAGGTCTCCTTCCCTAAAAGGAACGTAGTCTATACCTTAAGTATTATCGAAGTACTACTTTGTCTCTTCTTAGAGCTACCTCTAGCGAGTAAGGCCTTCCTCGATAGTCCTAGTTATTTCCTCGAGAGCCTTAACGCGTAGGTAGAGTAGGTCGGAACGGTCTCTAATAGAACCCTAGTCGAAGACGTTATAAGTACAATAGGTAAGCTCGATAGATAGTACTACTTCCTATCCTATTATAACTTCTATAGGCGTAAGACTATTTATCCTAACCGCTATTGTACGATTAGCCTATAGAATAGTAGATATATAGTTAGTAATAGGTATTCGCCTATCTCCTCTATTAGTAAGCTTAGCGATAGTATCGAGAAGGGCCTTATATCTAACTTCTACTATAGCGTTCGACTCTAGATAGTATAACGATATCTTAACTATCTTAGTACTATAGCTAACGATTAATGCTTAGACTTCCTTAGTAAAGTTAGTTAGAGTATTATCTAGTACTATCTTAGTAGGTACGCCCTATCTATAAAAGATCTCTTTCTATAGGAACTTAGCTATATTAGTAGTAGTAATCCTTTTCGAGGAGAAGTAGAAATGCTATGCCTTTAGCTATTAGAATAGCGCTACTCGAGCTACTAATATATTATTATTACTATTGATATAAATAGTATCTATATACTAGCGCTCCCTAACCGACTATTAAGCTAGTATACGAAGTTTACTAGTACGCTAGTAACTATTATAGAACGTATATTTAGGATAGCTTTTATAGTACCTAGAGACGTTAGCCTAGACTCTATCCTACTAATACCGCCTCCTAAGAAGGTTAAAGGTCCCCTTAGTAGCTCGGTATCCGGTTTCCTTATAAAGAGTATATAGGATCTCTTATCTAGCTTTAGTATTATTGATAACCCTTTGTAGTAGGGCGTTAACTATATACTATCGCTATAGATGCCTATCTTTAACTATAAATCGTCGGGCTTACTTAATAATACGCTAGAACTAGCTCCTAGAGACTTCTAGAGCTTTCCTACTATAAGTAAGGAAGTAGGCAATATAGTATAAGTCGTCGGAGTATTCCCTATCTAGTATATCTACTTGCTCGATATCCTCGGTTCTTTATTCCTCTTCTACCTCGGTTATAGTAGTTCCTTCTTTAATAACTAGGTAGGTATTAATATAGAAGGTCGAAAAGAATATATAGTTAATTACTATATCGACGTCCTCCTCCTCTTATATCTCTATAATATCCTTATCTATAACCGGCTTACGGGATAAGGCATCTATAGTAGAGTATCGTTTTCTAGGAATATAGATAGCGTTAAAGTTAAAGAGGTAGATCTATGCTACCTATCTAGCTATAGCTAAATTCGGTAGATTAGAGGCTACCTAATTAGTAATTAAGCTAGTAGACTAAGGTATTCGTATCTACCTTAAGCTAGAAGTAGATACTAAACAACTAAGGACGAAACTTCTTTAGTACCTTATAAACTCCTAGGTACTCTCGCTTACTAGTATTATATTAAGCTTCTATAGGATTCTAGAGACTAGACTCGTATTGTACTAGATACTATATAGAAGGTTTATCTCTATTGTACTATATTAGTACTTTACTATAGCTATCTCTACTAGAGTCGATAGTAACTATAAGAGTATCCGGTTCTTTAGTATAGTCGATAGAAGCGAGGACTAGAGTAGTAATTAAGGCTTTTGTAATATACTCCTTAGCTTACTAATACTCCTCGTCCTATCGAAACTCGGTATCCTTTCGAAGGAGAGCAAATAGTAGTTTATAAACGATCGAGAACTCCTTAATCTAGATCCTAAAGTATATAACTACTCCTACCTATATCTATATATCCTTCTAATAGATAGGAGTTAGCTATTCTACAATCTTCTTAATATAGGTACTATCTAGATACCTCCTATTCGTATCTATAATATAGCTAACGATATTAATCTTCTAGTAAAGAAGCTAAAGTTTAGAGCTATAGATCGTAAGCTACGTATACTCTAAGTCGTATAGAACCTAGTCTAGGTTCTAGATATACTCTAGAATAAAGTAACGAATACTAGGCTCTACCTCTTTATCCCTATACCTTGTCTTTAGTCCTTTAGTCCCTATATTATCTAGGAATAGTATAGCAATATACGAGATGTAAGTAAATAGGACCTAATTTATAGCTCGAATAAACTAGGTAACGGAATTAGTTACTCCCTATAGAAGAGCCGTCTATCGTACGAGACTAAGTAGCGTATTAAAGCTTATAAGGTCTCTACTAGTAATATCTAATGTAATCTAGTTATATCCTAAGAAGATATTAATTAGCGTAGCGATAATATAGTTCCTAAAGGCTTCTAAGAAACTATCTATATCTAGTAGTAGATTAGCGTCTCTAATCGTTATAGTATTAAACTTCGTGGCTATATTAATTAGACGGTACTCCTTATCCTTCCTAGGAACCTACTTCTTTCTAACTAGGAAGTATGGATTTTAGTATAAGGTATATAATAGCTTAAGAGTATCTACCTATATACGCTTACGTACTATATCCTCTACGATTAGGCATAGGCTTAGATTAATCCTATAGGATAGATACTCCTATAGTTCGTAGGGAATAGTCCTAATCTTCTATAGTAGTATAATCTCTAGATTAATACGACCTAGATACGTAAAGTTATATACTAGTACTATCTCTCGATTATATAGTAGCTCCTTTAAAAGGTGCCTTTCTATAGGCGTAAGCTCTAGATCTATACGAATATTAGTAAGACGTTCCGGTATAAGCCTTAATCCTCTTTCAATTATAGAGAACTTCTTCGTAATATACTTCTAGTTATAGGGCCCTATACTAGGCGGAAGAGCTACCTCTTAGTCTAGGCAATCTTGTCTCTAGTTTAGGTTACTACTAGGATTAGATCTATCCGTTATATATATACTACCTTTAACCGGTTTAACCTTATTAGCTATTTACTTATATAGCGTGAAAACGTCTATCGAAGATACTATAGGTAGAGGGAGGAGCTTGTATAGTACTAGCGAGGTACTAGCGTAGTACTAGTAGAAAGCTTAGAAATAGGGAAAGTTTCTAGATAGACTTAGACGTCCTAGTAGGTTAGTTCGGGTTAGGTTCGGGTTCAAAACCGAACCTAACCCATTTGTCTAGGTCTAATCTTAGGGAACCGGAAGTTTGTCTAGGTTTAAACCTAAAAATTCAATAGGTTTATAGCGAATAATAGAAATATTAGAAAAGCGGAAATTACGAAATATCGAGATAGAGAACATATTGTTATTTATGCATACTACTATTATCGTAGTCCTAAAGGACAAACTAGTCATTTCTTCTAT
>LFZO01000568.1:0-28143 GCA_001578225.1 Pseudocercospora musae
AGGCGTCGTAGTATTAGTAGGTAGCTAGGCTAGTAGTATCCTAGATCGAATCCTAGATCGAAGGAGAGGAGTAGGAGTCGACTCGCTAGTTACTTATAGTATAGCTAGATACTATAGCGGATTATCGTAAAGGCGTTAGGTAGGACTATAGTATAGATAGGTCGAATCCGGTAGATAGATTATATAGACTACGACGCGCGATTTTAGTACTTCTATAAGGCTATAGCTTAGTAGAGTACTCGATATTACTTGAAATTAAAGAATAAGGTTCTTTTTGTAATTATATAGTAATAAGATATAGCGGATTTTAAGATTTCCGTATATAAAGAGTATAATCGCTATTCGCATTCTACCTATTCTCCTAATAGATTATATAGCCTCTATAAAATCCGATAGAATCGGATTAGACGAAAAACAAAGGATATATAGTAGTCTATATAGGAGGTTATTTAGGAAGCGTCGGGATTAATTAGTACTACTACGGAAACTAGTAACTCTATCGCGGAATACGTATAATATAATTACATAAGTATATATATACCTAGTTTTTCGTCTAATTAGAGATAGTATAGAGTGCCGAGACGCGGCCTATGTAGTAACTAGGCATAGTATCTTGATACGTACGTGTAATAGCTCGCTACTAAGCTAAAATACTCTAATATTAATATACGTAAGGTCGGAGTCTCGCTAGTCGTTATCTTAGACTACATAGTTCGTCTTTTAGTATTATAGTAAGTGTCCGTCTAGACTATACGTAAAGGTAGTTAAAGGAAGACGGACTTCTTGCCTTAAACGCGGGAGAGTCTACGCTTTCGAGACAAATATATAATAGTCGGGCCTAACTCGACCCTTTACTATTCTTTATACGCGAAGTAAAGTAACGTGTGTATACTAATAGAAAACGACTATCTATATATTAGTAACTATAGATCCTATACGGGGCAACTAGAGTTACTAGTAACTCTAACTACGCTAAGCCTAAAGCAATTTCTACGCATTTCTAAATCAAATCAAGGCTTAGTATGCCTACTATTCTCCCTTAATCTCAAATCTTATCCAACTTAGCTTAGTAATATTCTCTATATTGTATAATAATCCCTTCTATAATAGACCTATCTATACTAGACAAGGTTAGTAACCTTAAGAAGCTTTGCAAGTAGGTATTTAAGCTTATAGAAGATATCGAAATAGATAGTAATAGCTAGAAGTTAATATAGAGCCTATATAGTAATTAATATACTAAGAGGTCTAAGAAGAGGCCTAGTAAACTAGACCTAGAGATAGGTATATACTACGAGAAGTTATACTATTACTATATAGAAAAGGAGCGCTATAATAAGCTTAATCGAGAAGTAGTAGATATTAAGGATAGACGAGTATTTAAACTACTATAAGATAAGTATTAGATTAGCTTTATTATAGAGGTTTAATACTACTAGAACGAGGCTACTAGAAAGGTTAGTATTCGATACTATATAACTACTAATATACATATATATATAACCTAGACCTTCTCGATAGCTATAAGGTATATTAACTCGTTAAAGATAAGGTTAAGAAGTATATAGATTACTCGCTATAAGCTAGAAGAACGTATAACGCTCTATAAGGCTAGTATAGAGCTAATCTTGGTATCTCTTATCTCGATATTAATAGTATATATAATACTACTAAATACTCGCCTTACTATAATCGAGATAAGCGCTTTACGATAGTAGACGAATAAGACGACCTATAGCTTTAGTTATAAGGCATTATTATAGCTACAAAAGAGTATAGACTATATTATTAATCCTTTAGTATAATAATAAAGGATAGTAATAGGAGAGGCTTTATATAGGTAATAGAAGAGGATATTAAGTTATTAAAGGAGTATAGTAAGTTAGTACTACTAGACGATATATACGAAGTTAACTAACTAGATTAGAAGTTATTTAATATTCTCGTCTTAGATAATAATCTTAAATAGCGTCTAGTAGTATACGTAGTACTAGAAAGTAAGCATAGTCTAGTCTATATATAGGTACTATATTATCTCGCTTCTTAGGCTAACTATAGTAAACCTAGCGGTTAGTTATTATAATACACTATTATAGATAACTTAGCGTCTAAATAGATAGTAATCCGAGAGATATTTCTATACGTTAAGACCTATCTCTATATATAGCATTTACTATAGACTATCTACTACAAATTACTACTTAAGAGTACCTATAAGATAGTCTATAAGAAGCTAGTTTAGGTATTGTTATACGTAGATACTAGAGACTAATAAAGAGATAGAGGATAGAATATAGTAGGCAACTAACGCTCTACTAGAGGGCAAGAACTATACTAATTACTTATATCTAATACGAGACTAGTTAGTTAAGTATACCTAGATATAGACAACTAAAGAGTAGAGGAATAATCTACTATTAATACGTATAAGGACTACTATATTATCTTCTTCTAAACGTTCTTACTAACCGCTATTGCTTAGACACGTATAACTAATCTAGTTAAGGCGTATTACTTAGATTTTAAGAACGATACGAAGATAATTAAAGGTAACTTCTCGCTCGCTAGTATCCTTATATATATACTAAGTATTAATAAGAGATAGTATAGTAATACTTATAAGAATACTACGAAGGACAATATGCTTTATATCTTTAATAGATTGTAGGGTTATTGCGAGCGCTTTAGCGAGTTACTATACTATCTCTAAATCGCTATTACTAAGCAATATCGACTCGCTTAGAAGCGCGCTTATTCTAGGCTTCTAAATTAGATACGATATTAACTATAACTCGATAATTAACTTCCTAATATATACTAGTACTTCTTCTAGAAGTAGTAGTACTAACTATATTAGTATATTTAGTACAATCAAGAGATACTAGGTAATAGTATAACTACTAAACAAGTCGATTTCTATATTAACCGTTTCTTTGACCCTAAGGGCTTTAATAGCGATATTAACTTAGATAATACTTACTTCGAGTAGCTCGTTAACGATAATAATCTACTCGAAGACGATAAGAACGAGGAAGTTAATACTATCGCTAGTACTACATTAAAGGACTATTATCTACTAATTCGTAGTCTTATCGAGAACATTACTTATAACTATTATTAGAAGATTAAGAAGGTAGAAACCGTAGTACTAGCGTACTTACTATTAACTTATTAAGACGATATTACTAAGCAATATCGTACTAAATATATACGCCTATTAGTAGCGGTAGACCTATTATAGTAGCTCTAGTAATACTAATAATAATACGACGATAGTACGCTATTTACTATCTAGTAGACGTAGCTTAATATTAGTATAGATACGATAATCTATCTATAATAACTATATATATAACAACTACTATAAGTAAGGAACCGGTGTTTACCTAATACCGAGCGAGGCGATACAATATATACTAGAGATTACTACTAACAATTTCTATACAAATCTATATAGAAATAGTCTATAACTTCCTCTATCGTCGTTCTAGCTACCTCCTTCGCCGCTATTTGAATCTATATAGGTTACTAACTCGATACTTTATAATACGTACGGATCCGCTAATAGTACCTATCGATATAGTACTCCTTCCTCGAATAATAGTAGTTCTATCGGCGTTATGTACTAGGTCCTTTATTAATAATAGTAATAGTAACTTCTATATAAGCCTACTATATCGAGCGTACTTCGTTACTTAACTATCGCCTTAAATATACTAATACCGTAGCCGTTAAACCTCTACTAGTATACTCTAGTAGATACGACATAACTTAGTTAGTAGTAAGCGACAATATTTATTAATAATAGGCGATATCTACTCGAAGAGCGATAGCGAGTATTTAATAGTAGGACCTTTAGTAGTAGTAGATAGTAAGGGTAAGAGCGAGTAGATAATACCTTAGATTAATCGTAATAGCTATACTATACGTAAACTTTAGCTTTATTAATATATCGATATATCTATAGTAATAGCGTTACTAGTAACTCGAGATTACTAAATTCCTATACTATATTCGATATTAAAGCGCATTTTAACCGATTTTATTAGGGGAGTTACTAGTAACTCGGGATACTCCGTAGGATAGGGATAAGGCTAAGTAGCGCAAGTTACTAATATATAGACTACCTAGAAAACAAGTATAGCGACCTACAAGTATAGTAACCCGTAAGTATAGTAACCTACAAGTATAGCCAAGTATAGCGACTACAAGTTAGGGCCTATTTAGTAACCTAGGATAGACATTATTACGTAGTAGACTAGTCTTAGGGTAGGGCTCGATATAGTATTAAGCGTATCGAGGGTTAAGGTAGATTTAGCTCAATATCTAGATTTGTATAGTATAAAACGAGTCTTAGTATATTATAAGTATTAAGCTAGTATTATAGTACGTAGGTCTAAGAATTCTCCTTATAGAATCTATTATATCTAGATACTATATAGATACTCGGAACCTAATAGTATACCTAATAGCCTTATAGGCTAAAGGTAAGTAGATTAGGAAAGATAGGAACCTAGGCTAGAGAGCTATAGTTAAAGAAATTACTAAAGATCCAAATAGGATCTAGAAGCTAGCGAGGTAGGCTAGGGAAGGGATAGGCTAAAGATATTCCCTTCTACAATTCCTAGAGATTAGGGATAAGGATAGCGTAATACAAATAGAAAACTAAGGGAAGGTAGAGGCGCTAGCCTAATACTTCTTTCTAGAGCTAAGGAAAGCTAACTTAGAAGATATACAAAATACATCCTATCTAAGCCTATTCTAGATAGAGGAAGAAGTTAGAGTAGGAGAGCTCTAGAAGATACTTAATAGGCTCCCTAAGGGCAAAGCCCTAGGACCTAATTAGATTATTAACCTAATCCTTAAGGAATGTAGGAAGGAACTCGGACCTATATTATATAGGTTCTTTATAGTATGCCTAAAACAAGGATAGTACCCTAAACTATTTAAATACTCTATAATAGTTGTCCTAAAGAAACTATAGAAGCCGGACTATACTAAGCTAGGCGTATATAGACCTATAGTACTACTAAATATCCTAGTAAAGGTCCTAGAGGCTATTATTGTAGGGAGAATAAGTAAAGAAGTAGAAGAAAGGGATCTCCTCCCCTAATTATAGATAGGAGCTAGGCTAGGGAGATCTACTATATTAGCCCTAGAGCTAATAATAGAATAGGTCTAGATAGTCTAGAAAATAGACCTAACAATAGTAGTATTAATGCTTTGCCTAGACATATTAGGAGTATTCGATAATGTATCATTAGAGACTAATATACAATATTAAGATAAAAGTATACCTATAATATATTATATAATTCATCTAGTTATTCCTTTAGGATAGGACTATATGCCTTAGACTTAGAGAATTTATAGACTAGGCAAGGCCCTAAACTACTAGAATACTATAAGGATTAACTCTCTCGCTAATCCTATTCCTATTCTTTATATCTATACTCCTTCCTAACCTAGAGGATAAGGGAACTATAGCAATAGGCTTTATAGATAACTCTAACATCCTTATATATAGGAAGAGTATAGAAGGGAACTATAGAAAGCTAGAAATACTATATAACAAATATGTATAATAGGTAGCTAAATATAGGGCTACCTTTATACTATAGAAGTACTAACTAATCTACTTTACTAAGAGTAGAATAAGATATAACCTATAAGCTATAGTTAATATACTAGGGTTTAAGGATAGACCTACTCTATCCCTCTAACTACTAGGAGTATAGGTAGATTCGAAACTATAGTAGGGCCTATATATTAAGAAAGTAGTAGAGAAAGGTATATCCTAGATATTCTTACTCTAAAGGCTATATAAATCTATATAGGGAGCGTTATTCTAGAAGGCAAAGTACCTATATATAGCTATAGTAAGGCCTATAATAACATATAGAGCTAAAGTCTAGATAATACTAGAAGGACTACCTAGATATAGGAAAGGGGCTACCCTAGGGCTAGAAAAGATCTAAAACTAGGTACTAAGGCATATTATAGGAGTATACAAAAGTAGAGTAGAGGAGGTCCTCTAGAGGGAAACACAAATCCTACCTATCTCCCTATATATACAAGAGATAGCAAGATAACGATTAGTTAAGATAGATAATAAACCTACTACTAAATATATCTAGGAGAGATCTAAGATATAAGAAGGTCTAGAGGGAATGTAGGAGGAGTAGGGGCATAGCCTAAGTACAAGACCTAAAGACAAGATAGAGATAGATAGTAGAATAGGTTAATAGATAGACTAGGGAATATATCTAATAGGGAGGAATAATACCTAAATTATAGTAGATACATTGGAGGTAGAATATACAATAGGAAAGCTAAGTTAGGAAAAGGTAGATAGTATAATAGGGCTAACAACTTCCTATAGTATAGTAAGAAGGGCTAAAAGGCAAGGAATTATACTAAGGATAGTTAAGGAAGTAAAGCATAATAGTAATCCTAATTAGGACTAAACATATTAGCCTAAATACATACCTAATAAGGAGGAGGATTCTAGGCAAGATACTAGAGTATATATATAGATATAGGGCCTAGATACCTAAGTATATTATACTCTTCTACCTAGAGAGGCAAAGGATAAGGAACTAACTTATCTAAAGGATAGGATTATTATAGTAGAAGATTACCTAGACTAGGAGAGGCCTAACTAAAGTAACGAGGTAGATAATTAAGGAGGACCTCCTAGAGTAGTTCTCCCTTATAAAGGAAGAGCTAGAGAAGGAGGAGGAGGAAGATAGGAAGTAGATAGGAGCCTAGTAAGAGGAAGGAGCTATAGAGATCCTCTCTATATCCTATAGCCTAAACAAACACAAAAGGTAGGGATAGAATCCTATATAGTAGGAAGGAGGGGAAGGGTTTTATACCGGAGGCTATAAGCTAAGGGCTTTTACCTTTAAGAATAGATAGGGAGAGCTACTTGTCTAGTAGTTAGAATAGTATAATAATACAAGAATTTACTACTACTATATAGATACTCTTATACTACTAATAGTATTAAGAATAGGAAGCTATTTAGAAACCTAAATACTATATTATAATACGCTTAATACTATATCGAGCTTAGTTACTAAATAGGCCCTTAGCGACTATAAGTTAGTAACTCTAAGTTAGCGATTATAAGTTAGTAACTATAAGCCTAAGTATATAGTAGTTAATTTATAAATACTAGGTTTCTTAAATTACGTAAGAATACTAAGTATAGTAGAGCCTTAGTATCTACCTATATATTTTACTAGATAGAAAGCTCCTCTTATACTTAGATAGATCTTAAATTGTATTCCTATACTACTAGAAGATAATTATTATATAGCTACTATTTAAGCTAGTAGATATAGTATTCCTTTATAGTACTAGTTATCTCTTAAAGTAGTATTTTAAGATACTATAAGTCTAGTTAACTACTAAAGATAATATATTATTATAACTATATATAAGTTAATTAAGAAAGTTAGTTAAGAAGAAGCTACTAGTATATACTATTACTATAGATAGATACGACTTACTATCTAAAAAGGATATGAAAGTAAAAAAGAGTATAAAGAAGAACTTAAGAAGACTATAGTATAGATAATTCGAGAGTTAATAGAGTTACTAGTAAATAATAGTAATACTTACTAGCGCTTAATATAGTAGTAGAAGGATAATAAGAACGCCTCGATAGCTATAGTATTACGATTATAAGCCTAGTCGGGCCTAGTTAGCCTATCTAGAGTCGAAATAGGCCAAGAAGGGCTAGGGCGGCCTATCTTAGCCTATAGGTATATATCTTCTCTCTAGATACCTCTCTTTCCTTTCTTCTTTAGTAATTCGAGTAGTTCTAATCGAGTACTATACACTACGTATTATATATTCCTTTTATATACGAATTGCTTCTCTAAAGCGTACTATATAGTACTTAAAATAGTATAGAAGAAAGCAAAGGCCTCGGTATCGAACCCGGTTAGCTAGGATAATAACTAGGAAACCTTTCCTAATACTAAATAGGATAATAATTCTTCTACCCTAGCTAACTGTTACGGGGTGACCCTCCCATTCCTGGTTGTAGATGCCTTAGGCATTAGTTCTTGGCGCTACGACTTTTACGCTTCTCGCGCCCTCTCGTAGATAGACTATCTTCGAGAACTCGTTTTGAACCATTTAGTTGCCGCCTATAACATTTCTCGAAGATCCCTAAATAGATCGAGACACGGCTATTATTAGGTAATTAGCAGTCGTGTCCCAGTCCTACTTATACGTAGACCTAACGCCTAGAGCGCGTCGCTATACAAACGGTATAGTACAAACGAAGTATAGTGCTTTAGTCTCTAGTACTCCGAATAGACTCTTCTTAGTTAGAAGACACATTCGTACATATCAATAACAAGTCATTAGGTAAGGACGATATGTCCTAGTAGTAATAGGACGGCTCGATACCTCTACCGCTAGTTCTATAGTATAGTAACACTTAGTAGTCTACTCAAACTTAGACTCTCCGATAGCAATCGGTCTAAGGCCTCGAAGACGACGACAATTCCTTCGACTTTAATATAGGCCTTAACGATTAGTCCGATAAGGAAGAGGAGGAAGGCGGCGAAGATGCTCCGATCGGCGAGCCAAAGCCGGGGTAGTATACATAGGAAGAGCTCGAAGAGATTATAGGTATAAGCTATACTAGCCGTACGGATCTTGATATCGACGATGCTCGCTTCCTTGAAGACTCTCCGACTAAGCTCCCTCCGCTACCTCTACCGGATATTCGAGATACTAAAGATAAGGACCTCCCTTAGAAGCATCGCGGCCGTTAGGCTAGGCGCGAGAAGGAAAGCGGTTCTTAGCTTCCTTCTCTAGTTAGATCTATAAAGGCCCTAAGAATAAGGTCTCGTCTACGCATACTAGTAGCTAGTACTAGCTCCGGTAGGATTTAGCCTAATCTAGACTAAGGCACTCGCGTACGCGCTATATCAACTCTAGACCTTACTAACTAGATACTATACGACTAGAATCTACGCGGCGAGGAAGTGCTACGTTATAACCTTAGACATTTCAAGGATATTACTAATGCACAAGACTTGTCTACGCGTATACAAAAGTACCCTAACAAGTGGCTAGACCTCCTTAACAATGCTACCCTACTATAGGCCGACTAACCTACTATTTTGCAATAGACCGTTAATGAAGTAAATTAAGCAAATTAGGAACGCGATAGCGCTATATCTCGCGTCTAGTACCTAAAGAATGCTAATAACGCTTACGCTATTTAACTAAAGGAGCTAACCGAGAAGAATAAGCGCTATGAACTAGCGCTAAAGAAAGCTAATGAGCGCATTGCCCGGTACCGTTCTATTAAAGATACCGATAAGATAGAGATCGAGCAACTCTAGAAGAAGGTTAAAGGTTTAGAAACATAACTTACTATTGCTAAAGCTAATGCTAGCAATACTCCGAAGTGCCGTAGTAAGCTACAAACTAACGACGAAGACCTCCTCGCCTAATTCGAAGAAGACTCCGATAACGTCTACTTTACTATACGCTAGAACAAAGGTACCGGTATTACCGGTCGCAAGCGCGAACAAACGCTTCCTACTAAGAGCTCCCGCAATACGCTAGTTAAGAAGCGTCTAGAGCGAGAGCGAGAGCGCACTTAGCGAGAAGAACTTGAGAATGTATACGCCGCTAGCGATGATAACAATAATCTAAGCTACTTTAGTAGCTCTACGTCTAAGTCCGACGAGTACGACCGAGACCGCCGAGGTCGATACCGAGGCTATTATAATAGCCGCGACCGTAAGCACAAGCGTAAGGATAAGTCTACTAAGTTACTCGCTATGTTTGCGGCTAATGACAAGGCTAAGGACAAGGACATACCGTTCCGTAAGTAGAAGAGCAAGATACTATATATACTAGGCGAGAGTAAGAAGTCTAAGAGGAAGAAGATCCGAGCCGTGCTTAACAACACTACCTCTAATGCTTTCAACTACCTCGAGCTAGTTATCTACTCGTTTACTAAGTATCAAGATACCCTCTAGTTTATGGAAGAACGCTAGGGTAATTAGTATTAGAAGTATACGAAGCGCGCTAAGTTTACGAAGCTCTAATAAGGAAAGGATAAATCCTTCTCGAACTTCTAGCCTCGCTTTATCTATTACCAACCCTTCCTTAGCTTTAGTAATAACGATAAAGAGATAATAGACAACTTACGCGACAAGCTTAACGATAGCTTTAAGCAATCCATTCGGTCTAAATTCTTCGACTCGCTCTATGCTATACGAGACGAGCTCCGTATCTTCGATATCAATACTATCCGCTAGAAGCTATAGAAGAAATCTAATAGCGGTAGTAGTAGTAGTAGATCTTACAAGGAGAAGGACAAGGACAAGGATAAGGACGACAATAAGCGCCTATCGAAGACACTATACTAGACTAACGAGGATATGCGTAATGACTACGATTGGCCGGTAATAGTTAATAGTAAGAAGTACGAATACAAGCCAATTACCGAGGCTTTATTCAAATCCCGAGAGACCTACTTTGCTTATCGAGATAGTAAGCATAGGCGCATAGAGACTACCTATCCTCTCTTCCCATTCCGTAAGAACCGTAGGGGTAGAGGCACTAACGCGAACGCGAAGCCTACGAATATAGCGGCTTCTATTAAGAACCCGCCGCCTACCTACGAGGATTAGTTAAAAGAGTAAGCTCTAAGTATAAGTATACTACTTAGAGTAAACCTAAATAGATCCGTATACCTAGAAAGGATCCTCTAACTACTCCTACATATCGCTCCGTATTACCGAAGTCTTAAGCACTTATAGCTCCGAGCGACCTATCCGCTATTATCGATTCCTCCGCTATATACGTCGACGCGAGCCTCTTGCTAAAGGTCGGTAAACACATCGTAGCTAGCGGTCTTGTAGACAATAGGCTCGCCCGAATACTTATCGATCCGGGCTATACATCGATATGCTCGTACCTATAGTAGGCCAAACTCTTATCTAATCGTACCCGTCTTCCTCGTCCGCTAGGTATCAATAATTATAAGCAAGCTAGAAGCGGTTAGATTAAGCAAGTCCTATATACTAAATTAGACCTTAATAGCATAAAAGAGAAGATTAATGTATAGGTTACCGACATTGGCTAATACGACTTTATTCTTAGTATCGATTAGTAGACTAGGCATCGACCTACCGATATCGATCAAGTAGTAGGCATTATTACTCTCTAGTCGGGCTATTAGTTCAAATGCGAGATAGTAGATTATGGCTCCGCGTTTACAATATCCTCCTTCGCTTCTAAACCCGCCGAATCGATTCCCGTTACTCCGTAGATCGCCTCCATAACTATCGGCAAAGCCTACTTTAAAGAGAAGGATAAGTCTACGTACCTAATGTAGGATTTCACGGACACCTCTTACGATGCCGACGACGTACTCGCCGCTATAGCAATATACGCTTGTACTATATTACCGGAAGATATAGATATATACATAAAGGGCAAGGCTCCGATTAACGAGTAGACGGCTAAAGACCTACTTCTACTAGAATTCTAGGAGTTCTAGGATATGTTCTAACAAGAACGCGCTAGGCGCCTACCTCCGTACCGTAAAGGCCTAGACCTAGCTATCGACTTCCAAGAGGGTACTAAGTTACTATATTTACGCCCGAGACCGGTTAGTACACAAGACAACATAGTTATTAAGAAACACATTAATAATTAAAAAGCTAACGGCACTATCCGGGAAGCTTTACTACGAGTAGCCTCTCTAGTACTTATCGTTAAGAAGCCTAGTAGAGGCCTACGCGTATATGTCGACTACCGAGCTATTAACGAGATTACCCTCAAGGATCGATATCCTATTCCGCAAGTGCGAGAAACAATAGCGCGTATAGCTCGAGCTAAGTAGTTTACTATACTAGATGTTATCGCTACTTTTAACACACTCCGTATTAAGGCCGGTAATAAATAGAAAACCGCCTTTACTACGCGATACGGTACGTACGAGTACCTAGTCGTTCCCTTCGGCTTATGCAACGCGCTAGCCGCGTTCTAGAGATACAATAACAAGGCTCTATTTGAGTACCTCGACGAGTTCTATTCCGCCTACCTCGACGATACCGTAGTCTTTATAGATAGAGAGAGGGATCTTTATATCTAGTATATAAAGGCCGTGCTCTAACGCTTCCGCGAATACGAGTTACCTATTAATATCTTTAAAAGCAAGTTCTTCGCTAAGGAGGTTAAGTACCTAGGCATTATTATTACCTAGGAAGGCATTAAGATAGATCCCTCCAAAGTGAAAGCCATTATCGAATAGGCAATACCGCGTAATGTAAAGGACGTACTAGCATTCCTCGGAATGGCTAATTTCTATAGGCGTTTTACTACGAACTTCTCTACCGTCGCCCTACCTATAACGGCGCTTACTAAAGGCATAAACGCTAAAGATCCGAAGTAACGAGTACTATTCGAATAGACCGCTACGTACTAAGCCTCCTTCGAAGCTCTTAAGGATGCTTTTACTAAGGCTCTAGTACTAGTATACTATGATCTAGAGAAGCTATGCACCGTCGAGACCGATGCTTCTAATAGGGTTATAGGTAGCGTACTATCGTAGCTAAGCGATAAAGATAATACGCTCAAACCGGTCGCGTTCTACTCTAAGAAGATATCTCTAGCGGAATACAACTACGAGATCTATAATAAGGAACTCATAGCCATTATTAAGGCCTTCGAAGAATGGAGACCCGAGTTAATAGGTACGGAACACGTTATTAAGGTTCTTACTAACTATCGTACCCTATAGTATTTCATAACGACGAAATAGCTTAACCGTCGCTAAGCCCGCTAGAGCGAATTCCTCTTAGCCTTCCGCTTCAAGATCGACTATCGCCCTAGTAAGTAGAACATTAAAGCAGACGCCCTTACCCGTCGTGCTCAAGACTAAGATACTACTAACGATGTCCGTAATCGGTAGCAAGCCATCCTTAAACCCTATAATATCTCCGAAGGCATAGTGCCGCAAGTCGCCTACCTAACGATAGATAAGTCCGAAGCTACTAACCTCGTATACGATTAGTATTACCTCGCTCTTGCCGCACTAGAGGTAATCAATATAGGCAATAACGAATCCTCCGAAGAACTCATTAAGGCTACCTACGATAACGACCCGCTCGCAATCGCGATCCGCAAAGCCCTAGATACCGACAAAGACCGTATTAATCCTACCGTCCTTTCTAAGCTTAACGCCGGCATCTCTCTAGTAGACTATCGTATCGATAACGAAGGTTACATACGTATTCGTAACAAAATCTATGTTCTAGATAGCGACCTCCGCTAAGAAGTTATACGTATTTACTATAACGAGCCTTCGGTAGGACATCTAGGCCGTAAGAAGACATATAAGCTAGTCTCGTAGGATTTCTACTAGCTAGGAATGTATAACTACGTTCGTAGATATGTACATGCCTACGCTACGTGCTATCGTATCAAATCTTAGTATAACTAGTTCCAAGGTAACCTCCGTTAGCTTCCGCTTCTAAATAGCGTTTAGACCTAAGTTACGCTCGATTACATTATAGAGCTTCCTACTAGTCTTAACCGACTTAATAACAACTCCTACGAGAATATACTTACGGCTACTTATCGCCTATCTAAACGCAAGAGGTTCATGCCTACCTTAAATATAATAGGAGAACATACTAGAGACCTCTAGTACTAGTATATATAGCGAGACGTAGGCTATGTAGAGATCTTCTATACGGACCGAGGCTTACAATAGACTTCGACATTCTTTAAGCGACTAAGAAAGAACGTCGGTATAGAGCAACGAATGTCTATAGCCTTCTACCCGATAACTAACGGTTAGTCTAAGAATACTAATAAGGAGCTCGAGTAGTACCTACGAGCGTATATTAACTATACTTAGGACGATTAGGTTAACTAGCTCCCGAATACAGAATTCGTAGCGAATAGTGTACAATTATCTATTACCGGAGTTAGTACGTTCTTCGCAATAACTAGCTATAACCTATATACGAGATCCGCTAAGCCTATGAAACTAGACCTACCTACTACGGCCGGACCTACACGCACGTCCGAGCTTAAAGCCAACGAATTTGCTAAACAAATAGAACTTCTTTATAAATACCTTGTTACTCAAATGCGATATATACAAGCTCGTATATTAGCCGCCGACGACAAAGCCGACGACATAGACTAGCGCGTATATACAAAGTTAGAGATAAGGTATAGCTTAATACGCGAAATATCTAGACTAAACGCCTAGCCAAGAAGCTCGATTACAAGTATATCGGACCCTTCGAAGTTACTCGAGTAATCGCCCTAGACGTATATTAACTCGCGCTACTAAATACTATACGGATCTACGATCGCTTCTATACCTTACTACTACGTCTCGATAATAGTAAGCCCTTCCCGAACTAGACCGACATAGAGCTACCGCTAGAAGCCGACGAAGAAGGTAAAGAGCGATAGGAAGTTAATAAAGTCGTAGCGAGTCGATAGAAGAATAACTATAGCAAGAAGGAAGTAATCTATATAGTATAGTAGGTAGGAGGTACGTTAACCGACAACGAGTATAAAAAGGATCTAAAGGGTATAGCTAAGGACGCGATTGCTAACTAGTATTATAACAATCCTCGAGCTATAGGCCTACCGCTAGGGTAGAAGAAGCTACTAGAATAGATACTATACGAGCCTATTGAGAAGCTACCTCCGCTAGCTATACCTCGCCACTCCGTACGCTATGCGTCTTCTACTTAACCCGTCCGCCGAAGTGTTAAATACCTTACCGGTATAGCCCTCCGGTATAGCTCTCTTCAAAGAGACCCTAGCTAAGGCTCTAACTATGAGGAACTATACTATACCGCTCGTATCGTCCGTAGGATATAGCGCTATACGTATAGCCTCTATTCCGCCGCTTAGACTACTACTACCGCCGCCGCACGCCCTTATACTCTATAACGATTTGTATAATACATTCATACTTTACAAGCGTCGTTGCCTCTGCTTGAGAGGGGGGGTAGTATTACGGGGTAACCCTCCTATTCCTAGTTGTAGATGCCTTAGGCATTAGTTCTTAGCGCTACGACTTTCACGCTTCTCGCGCCCTCTCGTAGATAGACTATCTTCGAGAACTCGTTTTGAACTATTCAGTTGCCGCCTATAACACTAACGACTCGCTAGGAGATACTATTAATAGCGACGAGGAGTAGAATAATACTAAAGAAGACCTAGACGACGAGGCCCTAGCGGTCTAGCTCTAGTATAAGGAAGAACGAGCTAAATAGGCCGAGTAGCGCCTCGAATTAGCCTATCTTAGGAAAAGGATAGCCGATATAGCTTAGGAAGCCTCCCTTCTTATAGACTAAGGGAGTATCTAGCTAAACGTAACTTCTACTAGACTATCCTCTATACCTATAGGATCGGCTATTCCTAAGGCGAGGAACCTCTACGTATTCGAGGATAAGGGTATATAGACTACGACTAATAGGTTAGAGACTATAACTATATCTTTACGTAGGCCTCTTATATCTATTCCTTAGAAGAAATAAAGGTAGACCTAGCTAAGGAATAGATAGAGAGGGAATGGCAAGTTAAACAGAAACGATATACTAGGTATTTAGACCTAGAGGAGTATACCTAGGAAAAAATAAAGTAGGTAATACTAGACTCTATAGGGACGAAGGAGGAACGCCGCTAATTAGCCCTAGATAGACTAAAACGGACTAACTAGGGTAGTCGTATCCTATCTAAGCTACTAGACTATATAAAGATCTAATAGTATAAGGTCGAAGAGGATCGCTAGGACTACATAATATACGACTTCGTTATAGCTATAGATAAGAGGATCTAATACTATATCGAGGTAGGCTAATAGCGCTTCTAGACCTTAATCGAAGTAGAAGAGGTAGCGAACGCCTACTACTACTTACTAGAGAGCGAGCATAGGTCCTATAAGGATAAAGACTAGAGTAATAAGAAGCGTAGTCGTTCCGACTCGGACAATAGTACTACTAGCTTAGCGTTAGACAAGCTACCTAGAAACTCTAGAGGCTATAGCTAAGGGGTAAAAGGTTAGAGCTCCCTATAGAGGTACTAGAACGCCTATAATAGGTCTCAGAAGGACTAAGAAGTCCCCTAGTACTAGTACTATAGCGAGATAGGCTATAAGAGGCCCTAATGCCCTATCTATAATCTAGAATCGGGAAAAGATAAACCTACCTAGTAGCCCTCCTAGCTATAGCGGACTAGGTCGTTTATACCGAGGAATAGAGGAAGAGCGTAGAGCTTAGTAGACTAAGACGAGTCGACTAGGACTAGTTTTAGTTAATCTAACTAGACGTTAAGCTATAATAGGGCGAGAACTCCTATATACTTAAAGGACTTATCGATTACGGCTCCTAGGCTAATATCTTGGATAGTATAGTAGCTAAGGAGGCTAGCCTCGCCCTAAGTAATATAGAAGCTAAGCGGTATAAGATCCTTAACGGCTAGTCGCTAGCTATAAGTAGTAAATACTATATATCCTACGAAGTATCGGATATAAGTAGTTAGTAGCGAGGCTACGTAGACAATTTCGCTATAGGAAGGATCTATAGCTTTAACATTATACTAGGCATATCCTAGTTAGAACGGTAGAACCCTTTAATTAACTTTATAGCTAAGACGGCTATTTAGTAGAGAAAGGGAGCTCGTAAATAGCGTATCTACGCTATATCGAGCCCTTCCGACTTCTCTAAGGCTATATTAGATAAGGATATACGTCTCTTCGTAATATCGATAGTTAAGATAGACTAAGACGACCCGAATAGCGTCCTACTAGAGTATAAACACCTCTATAGGATATTCGAGGAGGGAGACGCTTCCCTACTTCCTAATTATAGTCCCTACGAGCTATCGATCGACCTAGTAGAGAATATAACCCCTCCTTATAACCCGTTATATAACCTCTCGGAGACTAAATTAGCGGTCCTAAGGAAATATCTCGACGAATACCTCGAGAAGGGCTAGATCCGCCTATTAAAGTCCTTAGTAGATACCGGTATCCTCTTTACTAAAAAGAAAGATAGTAGCCTTCGACTATATATTAACTACTAGGAGTTAAACGCTATTATAGTAAAGAATCGATATCCCTTTTCCCTTATATAGGAGTCTTTAGACTATCTTGCTAAGGCTCGGATCTTTACGAAGCTTAATATTCGAGATGCCTACCATAGGATCTATATTAAGTAGGGCAATAAGTAGAAGACTACCTTCTAAACGAGATACGAATACTTCGAGTATACTATAATACTATTTAGGCTTACAAACGCCCTAGTAGTATTCTAGAGCTATATCCTTAGCGCCTTGTTAGACCTAGTAGATACGATCTATATCGTCTACCTAGACGATATCCTAATATACTCCTAGAACCTAGAGGAATATATCTAGTATATTACTACTATTCCCGAGAGGCTCTAACGCTATTAGCTATATACGAAACTTAGTAAGTACGAGTTTAGTAGGAACTAGATTAGGTTCCTTAGCTATATAATTACTCCGAATAGGGTCGAAATAGAGCTAGAAAGGATTACGATAGTTAGGAAGTAGCTCGAGCTAAGGAGTATAAGGGATATACGTATCTTTATTAGGTTCGCTAACTACTACTAGCGTTTCATTAGGCACTTCTCCTAAATATTAGTTCCGCTAAATCGGTTAACGGAACGAGGACCTAATATAGCTAAGGGTAGGAGAAGGTAACGTAAGGAAGAGTCGTAGTAGCTCTCCTTAGGCGTAGAAGCGAGATTAGTATTTAACTATCTTAAGGAGGCGTTCTATATAGCCCTAGTACTAAAGTACTTCGACCTATCCTAGCCTATTAGGATCGAAACGGACGCCTCGACCTACGCTATATTAGGCGTTATAATATAGTAGTATAAGTATAAGGGCAAGATGTACTAGTTCCTAGTCGCCTTCTTTTTACGAAAGATAAATAGTATAGAAAGGAACTACGATATCTACAATAGCGAGATACTAGGAATAGTCGAGTACTTTAAATACTAGCGTTACTACTTAGAAGGCGTATAGTATTAAGTAGAGGTTATTACGGACTATAATAACCTTAGGTAGTTTATAACGACTAAAGAGCTTATAAGGCGGTAAGTTCGCTAGGCCGAGTAGCTCGCTATATTTGACTTCTATATCTTATACTATCTAGGAAGGGAAAATAGGATAGCTAATAGGGCTAGTAGGCGCCCTAACTATATAGATATTAACTACTTAGGCTACTAGCTAAACGAGGAGGACTCGCGTACTCCCCTTAAGAGGCTATAGAGGCAACTCGCGGATAGGGAGCCCTAGGATAGATCGATAAGAGTCGCCTCGGTACAACGAGGGCCGGAAGGGTATAGTAAGCCCTTCGTCTATCTCGCTAGGATAGCCAAGGTTAGGGAGGGTTAGGATAGCTCTCTAGAGTAGAGACGAGTTACAATAGCCGTAGCTAGCGCGATAGAAGGAATCTTAAGGGTTCCTCTTCTACTAGGACGCGATGTATATACTAGCTAGCCTACTTCGCCTAGAAACGCTCTAGCTCTACTATAACGACCCTATATTAGGGTACTTTAGGCTTAAGAGGACTCTATAACTAGTATATAGAGGATACTACTAGCCTAAAGTTAGATACTATATTAAGGATTATATACGTAGCTATAAGGCGTATGCCTAAGTAAAGCTATAGAGGCATTTGCCTTATAGGATACTATATATAGAGAAACCCTCTAAGGTACTATAGGAGGATCTAACTCTCGACTTCGTTATAGATCTATTCCCGAGTACTATCCTAGGCTAGACCTATAATAGTATCCTCGTTATAGTAGATAGGTACTCTAAGATAGCCTATTATATCCTATATTAGAAGGAAATTATAGCTAAAGGGCTAGCGGATACCTTCTTAAGGGAGGTCGTCTATCTATATAGTATCCTATAGTCTATTACGTCTAATTAGGGACTAATCCTTATCTCTAAGTTCTAGAGTAGTCTCTACTACTATATAGGGGTACGTAGGGGCCTTAGTACTACCTACTATTCCTAGACGGATAGACAAATAGAGTACTAGAACTAAACTATAGAGTAGTATCTACGTATTTACTATAACTTCGAGTAGGACGACTAGGCACGCCTCCTAAGCCTAGCTAAGTTTGTATATAACGATAGTTAGTATATAGTAATAGGGACAACGCCCTTCTAGATATATAACGTTTAGGACCTACTCTATACTAAATAGCCCAAAATGCCCTAGATAGGGGGGAAGGCGCCCTAAGTAGAAGTACTTATAGCTAGAGTAAGAGGCATTCGAGATAGCCTTAAGGCTCGGCTAGAGAAGGCGAAGGAATATTAGGCTCGATAATATAATAAGGGATAGAAGCCTAAGACCTACGCCGTCGGCGACTAGGTATACCTTAACGCGAGGTTCCTTAATATAGTCTACTAGTCGAAGAAGCTAGACTATAAGTACGTAGGGCCCTTCTAAGTATAGAAGATAGTTAACGATATAGCCTACTACCTTAAGCTACCTAAGGGCTTTAATATATACCCTAGGTTCTACATATCCCTCCTTAAGGACTATCTCGAGCTAGAAGTAACCTAAAGGGACTAGGAGGACCTATCCGAGGTATAGACGAGTAACCTAGACGTATACGAGGTCGAAAGGATCCTCTAGAAGAAAAGGGGGCCTAAGGGGAAGTAGGAATACCTTGTATCCTAGAAGGGATATAGGGAGGAAGAGAATACCTAAGAACCGGTAGAGTACCTAAGTAAGGCGGCTCTTAAGGCGTTCGCTAGATAGATAGAGGACTAGAAGAGGCCTAAAAGGAACGTAAGTATAAGGTAGTACCTATACCTCGCGTTAATAGGACGTATACTACTATAGAGTAGTAACGCAATATAAATACGAGCCCTTCTAGTACTAAATGTACTCTCCTCTTCTACTATAGGCCTAGTACCCTTACGCTTAGCGATATGTACCCGATTAAAACGCAATAGGCGTAGAGGTAGGCCTAAATAGGACGAAACGAGGTAATATAGACAAACTCGAGGGCTCCTAGCCTCGGTTAAATGTATTTAGGTATACCTAGCTAACTCCTCGCTTAAGGAGGCCCTAATAGCCTAAAATAGGCTAACTAAGGGCGACTAGAACTACTAACTTAAGACTTAACTTATACTAAGGAAACAAACGGGCTATCTCGATCTAAGAAGGCCCTACTAGATACTAAAAGAGTCCTCGTTAACCTATCGGTCCCGAAAGAGCTTACAAGGGATTACGAACTCTCTAGATAGGTCGTTAGCGCTCGGTATCTCCTTTACTAGCTACGTAAGAGCTATATAGGCCTCGCTAGTAGGTATACGACCTAGACTACGCTAAAACGCCTTAACTTAATCTATATATAACTAAAGGTAGATACTTAGGCCCTTTGTAACCTCCTACTAGTCTCTCTCTAGTCCCTTCGTCTTCTTTTATAACGAAACGTAGCTATTTCCGATATACTTATACTTCTTAGTTAGGGTCTAATCGAATAGGGTTAGCTAGGGCCGAAATAAGTTAAAGGGAACTAAACTTATCCTAATAGCTAGATTATACTCTATCTCCTCTCTTATTATAGTATCGTAGTCCTTCTATAGACCTAAATAAGGTTAGCTAAGGTAGACTAGGGTAAAGAGGATCGAAACGGACTAGATATATTAAACTTAGCCTTGCCTATATAAGTATAGAGGTTACTAGTATCCTCGAAACGCGGATACTTCCTAGAGGGCCCTAGTTAGCGTAACTCGACTCTATATAGGGCAATACGTACTTCTTAACCTTCTCCTAGACCGCTATATAAGCTTAGTAGGCCTCTCTAGCCCTCTTACTATTAGTCGGGTTATCTAGGGCCTCCTAGCGCAATCCGTTAGCTACCTTAATAGTAGGCTTATATTCTATAGGGGTCTAGACGCTAGTTAGCCTTATTCGACCTATCTCGAACTAAGACGATCTACTTAAAAGTAGCCTAAGCTACGAGAGGTATACTTTAGATAGTCGAAGTACTTAGTCTCGTTAGTAAGGTCCTCCTTATAGTTAGATAGATCGATTTAGGGACATATAGCCTCGAGAAGGGTAATATAGCTTCCGCTAGTGTAACTCTACATAATATTAGTATAATTGAGGTACGGATTACTATTAAACTTTATACGAGTCGCTATTAGGCCGAAATAGGCTAAGAAGACTCAAAGTACTACAAAAACGGCTAGCGAGGACTAAAAAGGGCGCTACTACTAGAAAAAGGGAGGCTACTATACTAAATTAGCCTAAATCGCCTCGAGAAGGGTCGACGACGATTAGCTACTACTAGCGCTAAGCGTAGGAGCGGTAGTAGTAGTAGTAGTAGTAGAGATTATACCTAGTAGATATATATTGTAAAAGGGAACAAGTTAAAGGGACTTAGATAGCTTAAATGCCTATAGTAGCTACGGCGATAGCGTTATTACTACCTAAGTAAGCTTTTTAAATAATAGTAAGTACCCTTTATATATAATAATAGACTATAAGTAAAGTTTTCTATTCCTAGCCTCTAGGACGTAGGCCTAGAGAGGGGGGAGGGGCAATATTACGATTATAAGCCTAGTTAGGCCTAGTTAGCCTATCTAGAGTCGAAATAGGCTAAGAAGGGCCGGGGCGGCCTATCTTAGCCTATAGGCATATATCTTCTCTCTAAATACCTCTCTTCCCTTTCTTCTTTAGTAATTCGAGTAGTTCTAATCGAGTACTATATACTACGCATTATATATCCCTTTTATATATAGATCTTAATATAACTAGATAAGTTAATATACTACTATCTATATTAAACGATAGATAGAGAATATAAACGAGATATAAAAGGAGGAAGGAAAGAAGAAAGAGAAAGAGAAAGGAGAGTAGGAATATATAGTAGTCTAGATAGAAAGGATAGTAAAGGATAGAGATACTTTACTAAGAGCTATAAGAACAACTATTACTAAGCTCCTTAGAGCCCTTAAAGTAATAAAATATTAAGAAGCTAATAAGATTAGGAGTATTATATAAGAGATAATATAGTAAATATAAAAGATATAGAACTAGAGTCTAAAGATATATATAGAAATAGTAATAAAGATCTACTAATAAGGTAGCTTCTCCTAAGCGCCTCTATATTAGCCTAACTATATTACCTTATATATAGATAATAAAGAAGAAAAGGAGAGGATTAGCTATCTAATAGGAAAAGAGATAGTAGCTTAAATTAGAAATAAAATAGTAGTAGTAGTAAGAGCTAGTAAGACTAGAGTTATCTAAGTTTTCCTAATAGAAAAAGAAGAGAAGGAGTAAATTAAAGTAGATAAAGAGTAGACTATAGTACTTAGCCGCTTAGTAAAGATAATACTTAAGAGATATACAATTCTAGTATATCGAGTATTTATAAGCTATAAGCTAGATATAATAGAGATAGAGCTCTAGAGACAAAACTAGCTCTACTATCTAGAGCTAAAAATTATAAGATTAGTCTAGCTTAGGAGAGATAGAGGGAAGAAGAAGTACTCCTCCCTTATAATTTAGCTAAAAACCTAGTATAAGTAAATAAAGCCCTTAAGTAAGGCCTTATCTAGAAGTACTAGGTACTATCTATAGAGCTATTTTAGATAATATATAGATAGATAGATAGTTTATATCCCTATTCTAGTCCCCTCTAGCCTATATAGATTATAGCTATATAGTATCTAAGGAGGAAAACAAGTATATATAAAAAACCTCCTACCTTCGCTTATTTCCTTTCGTCTTGCCTATAGGCCCTATAGTTAGTATACTAGTATCTAGCTACTACCTTTATAATACCTACCCTTTGTATCCTTCTAGCTCTCTCCTCTCCTCCTTTAGGCTATCTTTTATATCTAGCTCTCTACTTCCTCTATAAGCCTAAATTAAGGTAGAAACTCGCTTTCTTTAACCTATCTTATAATGTTCTTTATAGTCTTCCTATTCTAGAGTATTCTAGGATATGTTTTTATAGCTACTTGCCTTCTCTAGTTCTCCCTTCCTCTAGCCTATTCTAGATATACTAGGAGTATATATTGGATATTCTAGGATAGGTATCTATATTAGTAGTATAGGTTATTAACTTCTAGGACTCCCCTTCTATATAGGTATACTCTAAGTTTAATATACTTAGACCTAATCTAGATAGTAATACTACTTTTAGTCCTTATTAGGCCTTAGTAGATTCTCTAGTTCCCTAGGTACTATCTCTAGTAGGCTCTAGTCCTTCTTCTTAGTAGGGCTATATACTACTTCCTTTCCTATAGCTTAGATACTATCTATTTAGCTATTAAGGCTACCTTTAGTTTCTCCTTAGTTAGGATCTCGATTCTATATTTAGATACCTTCTCTAGTATTTCCTATTTAGCTATCTTTAGGCTTTTGCCTTAGGCTATATATTCCCTAATCTTGTAGACTATCTTTTCTATTATATTTTAGGCTTAATAGTTACTAGTCTATTTAGTATATTATATCCTTACTCCTAGAACGTACTCTAGGATAGGGAAGAATCCTATTCCTAGCTCTAGAACTTCCTTTAGGGTAGATTTATAGGTATCTATAACCTTCTTTAAGTAGGCTACTTAGACCTAGTTAAGCTATTTACCTTATTCCTTTATTATAGTTTTGCCCTTTCTTCCTCCCCTCTAAATTTAGTATCTATATAGGAGAGCTAGCTTTATAATAGCTTTATACATTATCCTAGCTTTCTTAAATATTACTACCTATATTAATAATATTAGTCTATTAATAGAGGCCTTGTTTATCTTAGCTCTACTTATAGATCTCTTTATCTATAGATCCTATCTTAGCCTTAGATCTAGCTAGATATCTAGGATTCTTACTAATAGTAAGGGTTATGTCTCGTAGCCTTAGATACTAACCGATATAGTTATATTATGCCTTTTCCTATACCTTGTAAAGTAGATAAGCCTATACTTCTCTAGTATAAATTTTACGCTATATTTTCTTACCTATTCCTCGTATATCTTGTATCGCTCCTCTAATGTCCTATACTTTATTTCTATACTATCGAACTATATTAGGATACTTATATTATCTACGAAGCCTAAGGCTAGACGTCCTAGTAGGTTAGTTCGGGTTAGGTTCGGGTTCAAAATCGAACCTAACCCGATTGTCTAGGTCTAATCTTAGGGAACCGGAACTTTGTCTAGGTTCAAACCTAAAATTTTAATAGGTTTATAGCGAAAAATAGAAATATTAGAAAGGCGGAAATTGCGAAATATCGAGATAGAGAATATTGTTATTTATATATACTACTATTATCGTAGTCCTTAAGGACAAAGTAGTTATTTTTCTATATATACTACTAGTATCGTAGTCCTTAAGGATAGAGTAGTTATTTCTTTCTATAGTATAGCGCTAATAGCTACCCTTCCGGTCCTTTATTACTTACGACGATTCTTATATAGATTCTCGCTAACGTCTATATCTCTAATAAAGATACTATAGCCCTTTAGAAGTAAACTTAGTATAACAATGTCCTTCTACTAAATAGTAATACGCTTAGTATAGACGGCTAGTAGGTTAATAGCTATCTAGAGTTAGTATATATTAAGGACGTTAGGGAGCAATATATACTCGAAGAAAGTCGTAAGGTATACTTTAGAGGCCTTACGCAATACCTCGATAGTATTAAACTAAATGCGGAACTAGCTAGCGCTAGTAATACTAGTATTGTAGATTAACTATTTGATTAATCTCTAGAATAGCGCTCGTAGGATTATAAGGTCGGTAGACATTTGCGTAGTCTTAATCTACTATAGTACGTTTTCTAAAAGATAATTAGTTATAGCTAGCTATACGGCCGGCTATATAGCTAGCTATATAAAGAGTGAAACTTACTACCTAGGATACGACGACCTCCGCCTACTTTTGCTTTCTTCTAGAGTCTATAAGGCTTGAAGGTAGTATTTACCTAAATCTAGTACATAGTAGCGTAGGTATTATAACGGATACGAATAGTGCCTTTCTTCTTCTTAGTAGCGCTAGCGATAGTCTTTCTAGCTATTCTAGATATAGTAAGTATACGATAAAAGGTATAGAAGTATAGAGCGGATAGAGAACTAGCGATATATAAGGTAGATACCGAATTAAAGAAAGTTATTATTGTACGCTATTATATTATAGATTAGTATAATAAAAACGTCGTTACGGCCGTCTCTAGGGAACTAAGTAGAAAATAATAGAAAGTAATATAATTAAACCTCGATAATAGTAAGACTACTCGATAATAGTAAGAGTAGAACAAATACATATACGACTAGGCGAGATTCAATACGATATTAAAGTAATAAGTAAAGCTAAAGAATATAGCCGGTAGTATAGCTAGCTATAGTTAGAGGATATGTATTAAAACCCCGATAAGGAATAACCTTAAATAACGTAATTAAGCTCTATAATAGTAAGAGTAGAGGACAATACATATGCGACTAGGTAGGATTCGATACTATATCGAAATAATAAGTAAAGCTAAACATATAGCTAGTAGTATAGCTAGCTATAATTAGAGAGTATAGGTTAAAGAATCTAATAAGCAATAACTAAAAATAATGTAATAAAGCTAGTAAGAGTAGAGGACAATATATACGCGACTAGGTAGGATTCGATACTATATCGAAATAATAAGTAAAGCTAAACATATAGCTAGTAGTATAGCCGGCTATAATTAGAGGGAAAGTATCGAAGGAATAGCTATAAAGACTTAGAGTAACTATCTCGAATCGTTAGAATTATTCTCCTAAAAGTCGCGCCCGGATCTTCGTAATAAGCTATATATCCTTCTACTATAGAGTTACCCTTTTAGCGTAAATTGCAAGTAGGTTAGCTAACTCGAATATAGTCGTTAAGTAATAAGAACGCCTTACTCGCTTTCTATAGAGCTTTAATCGCGGTACTCTAAAAGCGTAGGTTGGCTTTATAATGTAGTACTATCTCCCTAACGAGCTACTAGAAAGGAAGCTTATTTATTAAGAGATCCGTACCTTTAGTATTTTAATAAAACCGAATCTCTTAGAGGGCGACAATGCCTTACTTCTACTTAAACTTCTTACTACTAGTATTGCTTTTAAAAGCGATACTCTTCCTATGTCTTAACGCCTACTTTATAGGCTATAACTAGCCTTTACGTTATTTCCGAGGATTCTTAGTTAAAAGGCTCGTTATAGGTTTCTTCTAAGGAATCTATTATTTCCGACCGATAGTATTACTAGTACGAATAGGATGTTCGTTAGTTTCTACTATAGCTAAAATAATTAGTACTAATCTAAGAAGAAATATAGGCTAACTTACCCTAAGGAAGTCGTAGTTTTGTTATTTACGTTAGTATAGGTAGAGATAATAACGGTATTCTCGGGAGAGAGAGTAATAACTCGCGATCTACTTCTTAGCTATTATCTCGGCGGTTCCTATCGTTAAAGGAACTAAAAGGTCTATCTAGGTCGTCGATAATCGTATCTCTATAGAAAGGCATTTTACTAGGATATAAAAGGAAGAAAGGGGTAGATAAAAGAAGACTAGGTATATATATAGGGAAACGTTATCGTAGTAACGTTAACGACTAGCTTATAATAAATAGAAAGAACGACCGGCTATACGGCCAACTATAGAGTAAAGTCCTACTCTACCTCGGCTATTATATTGTAAGGTTCGTATATTAAAGAGATATATTTAGAAGAACGCGGTATCTATAGAGAACTCTTTTTCCCTATCGTAGATAGGATTTATAAGATAACAAGCTAGTAGGGCTATAAGCTATACTTGTTCGAGTATAGTATAGGTAAGGCAATAGCTACTTACCTAGAGCCGGCCGTATAGCCCTAAGCTCTATATCTCCTAAGGCTAACGTAGTCCCTATTTTCTAGGTTAGCTTATAGTTACTTTACTTAATACTTATTAGTAGTTCCGCCGGTAAACGCTTTCTTTAGAGGTATTGTAATTTCGTAGATACGAAGGCGTAGCGTACTATTTAGGGCTACGCTTAGATAAATGGAATGTACGCGTTATTATAGTATTATACGAAGATGTCGAGGGATTAACGGGAATATCGGTACGAGCGAAGTAGCGCTATATTATATAAAATCTTACTTACTATAAGTCCTTAGTTAAATACTATAGTTCTCCTCGCGAACTCCTTTTTACCGTCGTTAATAGAATTTATTAGAAATGAAGTTAAGGGCGCCGTAAGCTATATTTGTTCGAGTATAGTCTAGGTAAGGTAATAGTAACTTACCTATAGTCGGCTATATAGCTAGATTTGGCCGGCTAGCGACTATTAGATAGACGAAGAATATACTATTACAATTTACTTTTAGTAAGCTATATTACTTGCTCGAGCTTACTACTAAGCTAAGAAATCGCATCTATAAATACGCTCGCCGTTAATAGATCGTAGTATACCCCTAGTATTACTATTAACTTTTAGTAAGCTATATTACTTACTCGAGCTTACTACCGAGCTAAGAAATCGTATCTATAGTATGCCCTAGTAAAGGGATTAAAGATAGCGAACTCTTTCTTACCGTTGTCGATAGAATTCTTTAGATACGAAGCTAGAGGCGCCGTAAGGTATACTTGTTCGAGTATAGTCTAGGTAAGGTAATACCTATAGTCTAGGTAAGGTAATAGCTACTTACCTATAGCTAGCTATATTATAGAGCCGCTTTAGTATATATACGACTAACTTAATAAGATATAGCTATATATCCTCGCTATCTCGATCTATCTAAATCTAGTCGAGGATAAGCTTCGTAAGGTACTCGAGGAGGTCGTCGCTATTTAGTCGTAGTAGCGCTTACAAGATCTAGTCGCGAAAGAGCCCTATAGACTTAGTAAAGATAGAAGGCTAGCGGTAATCGGTAAAGTAGACGCGGTCTATATACATTAAGACATCCGTTAGTATACCTATATAGACCTAGTAATCCTACTATACTATCTTTAGCTCTATCGCCGTAAGTTGCTCTAAAATTGTAAGATAAGAAACTAGAGGCGCGGTAGGCTATACTTGTTCGAGTATAGTATAGGTAAGGTAACAATTGCTTACCTATAGC